>VMDO01001671.1:0-20943 GCA_007922755.1 Pedetes capensis | reverse complement strand
AGCTACAGGTCCAGCCCATCTCCTGCCTCTTAGCAACCACATTACCCAGGGCAAGTATGAAAAGGTTCTGTTTTTTTTTTTTTATAGCTCTGGGAATCGAACCCAGGGCTTGGTATTTTCCACACATGCTAGGCAAGCCTTCTCCCACTGAGCTATGTCCCCAGCCCTTTCTGGACAGTTACTTAATTTCCCCAGCCTCAGTTTCTTTACCAGCAAGGTAGGTGGATAATAGCCCCAACTTCAGAGAATATTGTGGGAATGGAGCCAGGTGATGTCAGGGAGGGCCTAGCACAGAGCCTGGGAAGGAGGGCGCCTGTCGATGGCAGGGTCAGCTGCCCATCGGGTAGCCCTCGGGGAGGCAGGAAGTACCAGCTCCGTGCCTCAGGCTGCATCTCCTTCCCTTCTCCCCTTGCCTTTCTTCTCCTTTCTTCTCCCCAAGCCTGACCCCCAGCTCTCTGATTGATGCAGGGGCTGAAAGGAATCTCCCAGGGCAGGGCCGAGAGGTTCATAAACTCGCTCCTTTGGCAATGGCTGGAAGGCCTCAGCCACGACCTCTCCGCAGTGGATTTCCCAGTAAGCTCCACCGTCACGGCCTATGTTTTTATTTAGATCACATCGCCCTGTTTACCAAGGCCGCCTCTGCCTGCCAAATGCCTCGCTGAGCTTCTCCTGCAGTCCTGTGAAGAGGCAGAGATTCCTGCCCTCATTCTACAGGTGAAGAAGGAGGGCCAGAGAGGTTCTGTGACTTCCCCCAAGTTGCCCAGCAGAGCAGAACCCAGGTTTTCTGGCTCTAAGTTCGGGGCTTTCTCTCCTGCATCCTGCTGCGGGGCAGCACTTAATAAAACTCTTTCCGGAAATAGTCAGAGCTGGGAAAAACATGTTGAATTGGCCAAGAGGGAATTGAGAAATAACCAGCATCCAATCCTTGGCTCCGCTCCAGATGTGGCTACTTGTCCTGGCCCCCTGATCCTCTAAGCTCTGTGCCCAGAAGGAAAGCAACCGAGTGGCTCATTCACTCATTCATTCATTCACTCATTCATTCATTCACTGTTGTGGACTGAATTTCAGTCCCCCGCAATTCATACATTGAACCCTTAACCCCAGGGTTGCGGAATGGGACTGCTTTTGGAAATGTGGCCTTTCAGAGATGACGAAGGCAAAATGCAGCCACGTGGGTGGGCCTGATTCAGTATGACTGGTGTCCTCATAAGACGAGATTAGGCCTCAGACAGCACAGGGGTCAGAAGAGAATAGGAGGAAGGAGGCCATCTGCAAAGCCACAAGAGAGGCCGCAGGAGGAAAAAAGAAGAAATCAAATCTGCCTGTACCTTGACCATTCAGCTGGACACTGAACAAGGGAGACAGGAAGAGAATTGATGCTTTTGAATTATGGTGCAGGCAATATAATAAGGGGGGGCCAGTGAGTAAGGTTTCCAGAAAACAATACAAGAAGCCTACTTAAATTTGAAAGTCACACCCATCTTTTGGTATGAATAGCCCACAGCTCCAGGTACCACTGTGGCATCCGATCCGTCAGATCTCAGAAGCTAAGCAGGGCTGGGCCTGGTTAGTCCTTGGATGGGAGACTACCTAAGGAAAACCGGGTGCTCTAGGCTTGGGGGGCTGGGATTTAGCTCAGTTGGTAGAGCGCTGCGCTGCAGTCTCTGGAGTCCCGAGTTCGATTCCCAGCACCACCAAAATGGGAGAAGGGCCTGGCAATCCACTCCCAAGGCAATCCCGAAACAGCCATTGAAAACCCTATGAGGGTCGCTATGAGTAGGATACCGACTCGACAGCACCTAACAACAACAACAACAACAACAACAAAAACTAGACTTGGGAGAAGGACCCACCAGCCCACTCCCCAAAGAATCAGCCATCGAAAACCCTATGAATAGCAGAGAAGCACTGACATAGTGCGAGGCATGGCACAGTGTCAGGGAGTGTTTCATTTTGTTGTACATAGGGTCTCTGTGAGTCAGATCCAACTTGACAGCACCTAAAACAATAATGTTTGCCTTTCCTGATAAAAAGGCAGTTAGCTGAGATTTTGTAGGTGTTCGCACAGGGTAAGAGAATTGCTCATGAGAACCACAGAAAGGAGAATGCAATCCGAGCCACTCCTCATAACGTTCGATTTTGCTACAATCCGAGTGGGTCAATGGGAATGGATTGCCAGCATGTCTTTGTACACTTGCACTGCAATTGTAATAGTATTTTAATTAAACAATTACTATGTGCCAAAAACTGTGTTGTTGTTCTTATCAGATCATGGACCCTGTGAGCGCAGGGACTATAGTCCTTTTTGTAACCCCGACAGAGTGGCTGGCATTCAGCCTGTGCTCTGCAAACATTTACCAAACAAATGAGCTATATAATTGTTTTCCCTAAGTTCACTCGTGTCAGTTTAACCGGTTTGAAGGTTAAGGTTCTAAATTAGTCAGGCGAAGTTCAATTATGCCATAGTAAGTCATGAGTCCTTGGCGCTCAGTGGTTTAAGAAAACAAAGGTGTAGTTCTCAATTTTCTGCATGTGTAACTGAGGATGGTCAGGGGCCAGGCGGAGGGACTGTGCTCTTCAGGGTCGCTGGGAGACAATTCAATTTATACAGTTTATACAATGGAACCTCTGCATGATTGGTGTCCAAATCAGGGTGAGAGGGAGCTGAAGGTCGCCCGTGTGTGTGCATGTAATCCCAGCACTCAGGAGGGGGAGGCAGGAGGATCGAGAGTTTAAGGTCACCCTGGGCTCCATAGCGAGACCCTGTTTCAAAACAAAACAAGAAAACCCAAAGGCCAAAGTAACCCAAAGCAAAGTTTAAAAACACACACAGAGAGAGAGAGAGAGAGAGAGAGAGAGAGAGAGAGAGAGGGAAAGTGAGGGGTAGAGAGGGAGGGAGAGGACGCTGAAGTATATCCTGATTCTTAAATACATTGGTTACTTCTGCTGCAATCTTTTTGTTAGAACTAGATACACGGCCTCACCTCACTGGAAAGTTGCTGTGAAATACAGTCTTCCTTTGACCCCCGAAAGAGTGACGTAAGTTGGGACATTGGGGACGGTGCATTGTGTGTAGCCTTTAATGACATTCCTCTAAGTATGGGACCATCTGCATTATGTGGTCAACCTCTCCAACATGCAGACAAATTATCCATTTCCATCCCCTTGTCTCGGCTCCCAGCATAGGCTGGCACGAAAAAGACACAGCGTCAGAGCTTGCGGACGGAATAAATGGATGCATAAATCAACAAATGATCATCTTGCTCTTTTGCCTGGCTCTGGGCAGCAACATACACTCTGAGTCATATTTAATTCCCTCGCTCCCGGGCTGAACTCTAGAGAAGATCCTAATTAGATTCTTAGAAGAAATAATACCCATCAGACAAACAATGACAAGAGGTTGCCTGTGGAGACAGAGTCCAGGCTGGGAAAATGCAATAAGAGGGCCTCCCCTTCCAGGGATGAGGCAGAGTTGGGGAAAAGGTCATGCCAATGCACAGCAGGCACCCTGCCCATAAATAATGCCCTTCAAGGATGGGCACCTACTTGTCAGTCTGAGGAGGAAGAGGGGCCACTTCTAGGGTATTATTGTTGTTGTTGTTAGGTGCCGTCAAGTCGGTGTCCGACTCATAGTGACCCTATGTACAACAGGCAAAACACTACTGTCAGTGCTTCTCTGCTGTTCATAGGGTTTTCAATGGCTGATTGTTTTTTGGGAATGGGTTGTCAGGTCCTCCTCCCAAGGGTATTATTAGCACATACTTTTTTTCCCCGATTCCTTAGGAATCAAGCTCCAGAGCATGCTGGATTGTTGACAAGGATGTTTTACAACCAAAAAGGTCTGATTTATGGGGAATGTTTCAGAATCTTCTTTCATCTGCACCCTCCAAAGCAGAGACAAGATTTCCTGGGAAGGCATAAGACAATCTTATGCTCTTGATTACTGGATTAATCTCTGTGAATATACGGTGTCTTGTCATAGAATTCGATAGGGTTTCCTAAGGGACCTCAGACTGATTCTAGAACAATCTGGTCAGTTTGCCCAGGTGGTGATCAAGGACTAGACCCGTTAAACTTAGCATGAATTAATATCTGTGGCTGAGCCAGTGGTGTACAGCATAACTCTTGGAGAAGCTATTGACACAGACTGCTATATAAATAGTACTTTCTAGAATTATACTGCTTGTCCTATGTGCTTCCATTGTGGAGAAAGAACTATCTCGCGCTTACATTTGTTTTCAATGACCTCTTGTTGCTTGCAAGGAAAATGTGTATAAACTTTCAAGTATCATTCAACTGGGATGATTTGGAGAGCATTAGTATAGTTTTCCAGTATAATTCTCAATTTAAAAAAAATTAATTTTTCATTTATTGGTGCTGGGGATCAAACGTAGGGTGTGCACACGCTAGGCAAGCGCTCTGTCTCTAAGGCCCATCCCAGTCCCTCCGATTCGTGAAGAAGTCCGTATTTTCTTCTCTCTGAGAGTCATTACTCCATGGCAGCTAAAAGCTCCCTCTGGAATCAGGCAGAAGAGTGATTTGGCCATCACCTAGCTGCGATCTTAGGCGATTCGCTCACCCTGTAATAGCCAGCGGCTCTTTACTAACAGGAGCGTAATATTATCACCGGCTTGGATAATGTTACCTACGAGTTTCCCGTCCCCCTTACTGCTGTTCTTACTCTGCATTTGTCCCAGGTAGAAATGAGTTCACCTGAGACTATGGATCATAGCTGGTCACTAAACCAATCAATGGCACAATTCCATTCCCTACTTTCCCAGACTCCTTTGAGGCTAAGGTCATCTGTGTGATCCTGTTTTGGCCAATGGGAGTGTTGCTTTCATTTCTTGGAGATTCCATTATACCTAAGTCCACTTCATTCCTTTACAGAGTTGGTTGACCCTTGAAAGCTGGGGCCCAGTGGGAAGAGAATCCATCTACCAATCTCCAAATCGGAAATCAGAGGCCCACTTCTCCCTCTAGCTGTGCCCCTGGACTGGCCACTTTCCCACTGCTCAGCTCAGTTTTCTGATCTGCAAAGCAAAGGGGGCTGGATGGTGAGAGATTATTTCATTCATTCATATAGGCAGAGACGACTCCTCAGACCTCATACCTGAGCAGGCATGTAGGTGGCAGAGGATCAGGAAAGAGGTGAAACAGGAACAGTCCTTGCCCTTGCGGGGCAAGGCTTGGGGCTGAGACAGACACATAGGCAAGTAACAAAACTCCAGGGTAGTCTCGGCCAGGACTTCTCAATTTAGTGTCCCTGTGACCCCCTAAGGTCTTGTTAAAATGCAGGTTCTGACTCAGTAGATTTGGCATGGGCCTGAGATGACACACCTCTCACAAGCTTCCAGGGGATGCTGGTGTTGCCAGTCCAAGGACCGCACTTTAACTACAAGAGGCCAGGCATTAAAACCATGGATCAGCCAGATGGGGCGGCCCACACCTGTAATCCCAGTACTCAGGAGGCTGAGGCAGGAGGATTGTGATTTGGAAGCCAGCCCAGGCTACATAGCCAGACTCTGTCCAAAAAAGAAAAAAAAAAAAAAAAAAAAAAAAAACATAGACCAACACGTTTTACCTCTCTGAGCCTCATTTTGTACATTACTGTACATTACTGTACATTACTCTGTACAGTAATGATAGTAACTCCTACTGCATACTATTGAACACAAGGCATCAAATGGTGTAATTCAAGTTAAGCCCTCAGCCCAGTGCCGGGCCCCTAGTAAGTACTCAGCAAACGGAAGCTGTTATTGGGCTAGGCTATTCAAGACTATTGTAGAACTCTGAAGTCAGTGGCATGGATTCATTCCAGGAAGGCTTCCCAGAGGTGGTGACCTTTGAGCTGAATCAGACAGAATGGGAAGAACATAGGACATGGGGCAGTATGAGCAGATGTCTTACAACTGGCAGCATGCTGGGCATAATTGTTCTTGGGTCACCACTTGGTGTGACGTGGGGGTGGCAGAAGCTCAGCTCTTCCTGCTCCTTCTGCTTCTTACTCATGCCTGCTGTCACCGTCACTCTGGAGGGGACTTGTGTAGGAATCTGCATGGAGCCGATCTTTCCAATATGGCGGCTGCAGGTGCCACATGTTGAGATGATAATATTTTGGGCAGACTGCATTAAAGAAAGCATCTAATAAAATAAAATAGTCAACAGGACATGGAATTAAAATTAATTTCACTGTTTCTTTTTTATCCTTTTAAGAAATGTGGCTAGAGGACAATTTTAAATTGAATTTGCGGCTTGTATTATGTTTCCATTGGTGGGCACTGATTGGAGCCCCCATGTGCTTCTGCCTGAGCCCCGTGCTGGTGGTGGAGGCAGGGTCAGTGGGAAAGTCCCATCTGGAGCCTATGCCAGGGTCTGCTCCCAGTGGCTAGAACAGCCAGGAGAGCAGGGGCACAGAATCAAGGGCTTAGGCTGAGGAAGTCAAGAGATCAATCGTAGTACCAGAGAAGGTCACACAAATGCTATGTATCAGTTAGCTACTGCTGCGTAATAACCACCCCAAAGCTTAGCTGCCATTTCTTGGTGCTTACAGGGCACCTGGACAGTCCTGCTGCTCTGGACCCAGCCTGGCTGATTGTGGCCAGCCTCTTCGCGGGACTCTCTATGAGTCCGGTCATATATCACTGTGGCAGAGAACCCTACTGAAACAAACTTATGCAGGAAGACATGATTTACTGGGGGCTCACAGTTAGAGGCTCGGTCCATAACAGTGCCAGGGCAGTGGCAGGCTGTGGCAGGAAGTAGGGTGCTTAACAGATGGCCTCATAGCATGGTGATCAAGAGGAAGAATGAACTTACTGAAGCCAGGGGTCCAGGTAAAAACCTCCAAAGGCCTGCCCCTTGCGACTCATTTCCACCCAGCCAGACTCCACTCCCCAAGTTCCCATAATGTTCCAGGGCAGCACCACCAGCTGGGGACAAATGTTCAGACCCGTGACATTTCAGGGGGATCTGGATCCAAACCATAACCGCCTCTGATTGAATTGGCCCACCATGGAGCTCAGAAATCAGTCATTTTCCAAAGTTTCCCAGGTAGTTCTAAGGCAGCCAGGATGGAGAAGCCTTGGCTTAGACCCTAGATCAGTGGTTCTCAGACGCAGAGGTGCATCAGGTCCCCTGAAGGCCGTATTCAAACACACTTTGCCAGGCTCTACCCCCAGAGTTCTGATTCAGAAAGTTTTGTTTTTTTTTTTTTTTGTCCTTGGGGGGCTGAACCCAGGGTCTTACGCATGCGCGGCAAGTGCTCTACCACTGAGCTGCACTCCAAACCCCCGATTTTATATTTTTAAATTTATTTATTTATTTATTTATTTATTTATTTATTTATTTTTGCGATACTGGGGGTTGAACCCAGGGCCTCGCGCTTGCATGCTCTGCAAGTGCTGGACCACTGAACTGCACCCTTAGCCCATTTTTTTCCTTTTTGAGACAGGGTCTCTCTAAGTTACACAGACTGCCTCTGGTCTCGAACTTGTGATCCTCCTGCCTCCACCTCCCGAGCCGTTGGGATTACAGGCATGCGCCACGGCGCCTGGCTCCCCTCTTTTATTTTTTGAGACAGAGTCTCACTAAATTGTGCCGGTTGCCTCTGGCCTCGAGCTCCCAATCTTCCTGCCTCAGCCTCTGGGTTGCTGGGCCACCATAGCGCCCAGCTAGAATTTTTTTTTTTTTTAACAAATTCCTAGGTGATGCTGATGCTACTGGCCTCAAGATTACACCCTGAGAGTCACTATTCAGGAAGAAAATAGTTACAAGATAATAAAGAAAGAGAGGATCCTTCGAGACACTGGGGAAATAGAATGGCCAGCCAGGCTGAGAGGAAGGGAGGTAAGAGATCGGATTCAAGAGCCTTCACTTCCTACTTCCTGGGGGGAGTAGCAAGGGGAAGTGAGTTGTAGAAATCTCCAGAGAGGTTTTGGGGGATCTCAGAGAATTGGAGGTGAGAGACTGCAGTGCTCTCAGCAGCAATCCCCAACATTTTTGGCACCAGGAAATGGTTTCGTGGAAGATGGTTTTTCCATGGATGGGGGTGGTTTCAGGATGATTTGCGCGCATGACATTTATCGTGTAACAATAGATGAAGATGAAGCTTCACTCGCTCACCTGCCGGGACCCTATCCGTGGTACCGTCCGTGGGCCAGGGGTTGGTGCCCCTGTCTTAGAGCAGCCCACTTTGGCATGATCCCATCTTCAGGGTGGCATGGGATTGGTCAGTGAACAAAGGCAGGAGGAGGAAGGGGAACGGAGGTGAGCTTGAAGGCAGGCTTCCCAGGTCCTGGCTGGTGCAAAAAAGACTCCAGGGGTTTACACAGCTGCCCCCACCCCAGGGGGACAAAAGTTTTGGTGAACCCTTAAGAGTTTGGGTCTGGGAAGGAGCAACCACAGGACCTGAGAATGGAGATGGTGGCAAGAATGATGGTCCTTGGCTAAATATTCCAGTGTGAAATCCAAGAACCAGACCAGTGTAGACCAGTGCAGACCTGCAGCTCCTCGCTGGAAAGAAATCAGCAAGCATAGAAATCAGCAAGCAAGCCACCACCAGGAGCGGATGGTCAGGGAGGCCCCTCGGGTGCAAAATCTAAGGGGGTACAAACCCTCAGCCTCGCCTTGGTCCTGGGTCAAAGACAAGCGAGAGGAGACGCCCTCTCCCCAGCTGCGGTCCCACAGGCCTCGTGGTCTTCCCAAAAGGTCACTGGAATTCTTACAGGTCCCTCACATTGGTCTTGGGAAGGGGACACGCTCTGATCTGAGGGAAAACTCCTGTGAGCTTTGTTTCCTGGGGCAAGACAGGGTTGAGTCAGAGGTGCCTGAGTTACTCTTACTGAGCAAGTTCCCTGAGCCGGGAAGGGAGCTTCAGATCGGGTAACAGGTCCACGAAACAAAGAGCTTTCCTCACTTCGCATCACAGAATCATAAGACGGCGCGCTTGGTTGTACCCTTGGGTTCTGCGTGCTTGGATTCAACCCACCATGGGTCAAAAATATTCAGAAAAAAAGGTGCATCCGTACTGAACACGCACAGACATTTTCTTGGCATTATTCTCAAAACAATACAGTATAGCAACTGTTTACACAGCATTGACATTGTATTAGGTATTAATTTAGAGATCATATATAGGAGAAAGAAGAAAGAAAGAAAAAAAAGAGTGAAAGAAAAAGAAAAAAGAAAGGAAGGAAGGAAGGGAGGGAGGGAGGGAGGGAGGAGGGAGAGAGAAAGAAGAAAGAAAGAAAGAAAAGAGCAAAAGAGAAAGAAAGGAAGAAAGAAAGGAAGGAAAGAAGAAAGGAAGGAAGGAAGGGAGGGAGGGAGGGAGGAGGAAGAGAGAAAGAAGAAAGAAGGAGGGAAAGAAATTATATGGGGAGATGTGCATAGGTTATATGTAAGTACTATGCCATTTTATATAAGCAACTTGAGTACTTGTGGATTTTAATATCTACAGGGTTCTTGGAACTAATCTGCCGGGAATAAGGAGGAACAACTATATATAAGTGCAATGTATAAATGTTCTACGTGTCTGTCAGCTTGTCCTACTGTGGGGGCTTGTGTGTTGCTGTGATGCTGAAAGCTATACCACTGGTATTTCAGATACCAGCAGGACCACCCATGGTGGACAGGTTTCAGCTGAGCTTCCAGACTAAGACAGACTAGGGAGAAGGACCTGGCAGCCCACTCTCAAAACAACTAGCCATTGAAAACCCTATGGATAGCAGGAAAGCACTGTCAGATATAGTGCTGGAAAGTGAGCCCCCCAGGATGGTAGGCATTCAAGAAACAACTGGGGAAGAGTTGCCTCCTCAAAGTAGAGTCGACCTTAAGGACGGGAGTGGAGTAAAGCCCCTGAGCCCTCCTTTGGCTGATGTGGCACGACTCAAAATGAGAAGAAACACAGTGGCTGCATAAAAAGATGTGTGCATGGCCCAGTGTTGCGTGGTGTTTCATTCTGTTGTACACAGGATGGCCACGAGTCAGATCCGACTCCATAGTACCTAACAACAGCACCGTGTACAAATGCTACCGGTCGTAAGTTGCATCAAGAGGTTTTGACAGATGGGCTGATCTGTCTGAGATAGAAAGTGTTTGAGCCTTCTAAGGCTTGGCTGGGGGCTTGGCAGGAGGTCCAGATGAGCCTAAAGAGGACCTTGATTAAGACTGGATTGGGGGGGCGGGTGGCTGTGACTCTGAGAAACAAGCTGAGCGTGGGTCAGTAAGGACGTGACGTGACATGATTACCCACTGCAGCACTGTCCTTGGGGAGGAGGGAGCTGCAGGGCAGGGATGGCCTCGCTCTGGTCATGCCACATCCACGGGAAAGGCCTCAGGGTGTTGGCTTGGTTTGCACTGACTCATTTCTACTGCTTGCCCATTTGATTTATTCAATACATTTAGTGACTCAAGCTTCCTCGATCTTGACTCTGAATTTGCAGAGATCTAGAACAACGGGTGCCTGCAACAATACCACTGTGGCAACCAATCTCTTCAGATCTCAGAAGCTAAGCAGGGTCAGGCCTGGTTAGTACGTGAATGGGAGACCACCTGGAAATACCAGGTGCTGCAGGCATGGGAGAAAGACCCGGCAACCCACTCCCAAAAATCAATCCACCATTGAAAGCCCTATAAATAGCAGAGAAGCACTGACAATACTGTTTTGCCTGTTGTACGTAGGGTCACTATGAGTTGGACACTGACTCGATGGCACCTAACAACAACAGAACAATGGGTGTTTTGTTTTTGTGTTTGTTAGGTGCCATTGAGTTGAGCCAGACTCCTAGTGACCCTGGTAGGGTTTTCAATGGCTGATTGTTTTGGGATTGCCTTGGAAGTGGATTGCCAGGTCCTTCTCCCATTTTTGTGGTGCTGGGAATCGAACCTGGGACCTCAGAGACTGCAGAGCGGTGCTCTATCAACTGAGTTAAATCCCAGCCCAGAACAATGGGTGGACAAGCATTAACACCTTCCACCAAAAGCATATTGGTTGACTTACCTTTGATTTCTTTTCTGTGATAACTTTCAAGGTTAATTAATTTTAACAGAATTTGACCATTGCAAAAGGCATCAGAATGCAGCCCAAGATAATCATTACTTCCTTTGCCCTCTGTGTGGTCTCCAGGATGCTGTGGGCTTAGAAATGGAGTGATTGGCCGGGCGAGGTGGCGCACGCCTGTCATCCCAGTGACTCGGGAGGTGGAGGCAGGAGGATGGCAAGTTCGAGACCAGAGGCCATCTGTGTAACTTAGCGAGACCCTGTCTCAAAAAGTAAAAAATGAGCTGGAGGCGCAGCTCAGTGGTCCAGCACTTGCAGAGCATACAGGCATGAGGCCCTGGGTCCAAACCTCAGTACCAGAAAGGAAAGAAAGAAAGAAGGAAAGAGAGAGAGAGAGAGAGAGAGAGAGAGAGAGAGAGAGAGAGAGAGAGAGAGAGAGAGAGAAAGAGAGAGAGAGAGGGAAAGAAAGAAAGAAAGAAAGAAAGAAAGAAAGAAAGAAAGAAAGAGTGATTGAATGTTGTTTCCTGTTGTAGGAAGAAGGGGATCTTTGTCCTTGGCAGATCTGGGTTCAGGTCCCAGCTCTGCCCTGTATTAGCTGCCTGTCTTTGGATGACTTACTATACATCTCTTTGCCCCAGTTTTTTCTTGAATAAAGGGGGTTGTGGGTCTTTCTGTCCCTGTGCCTGGCTTACAGAGTTGTTGTGAGGACAGGAAGACATCTATGCATATAAAACGTGAAGGGTCCCTCTGGTGGTTAATTGTGGTTGTCACCTTGATTGGACTAAGAGATGCCTCTGTGATTACTAAAGCATGCCTCTGGGGTGTCTGTGATGGTGTTTCCAGACATAATTAAATCATGGAGGCTCTGAAGTCATGACTGGATTGATCCCTTGAAGGATTCATAATATGAATTATTAGGAGGGGGTGAAAGAGAAGAGGGGAGAAGAAGAGGAAGTGGTTCCCGGCGTTGTGTCCCTGCGGGGTACACCTCGCCCTGGCCTTTTTCGTATTCCCCTTCCCTCTGCAGTGAAGAGCAACCCCTGCCACACGCGCCTGGCGCCATGATGTTCTGTCCAGGTGCATGGAGCCAAGCGGCCATCAATGGGTCCATCTGGACCCATGAGCCACAATAAATCCTTCCTCCTTTCAGTTGTTTCTTTCAGGCATTTTGATTACAGCACCAAAAAGCTAACACAGTCCATACATGGAAAGAATCTCTATTAAACTCCATCAACTGATAGCAGTCTTGGTGATCGGGGCTCCACCCCCGAAGTTATTTTATTTAAAACCTTCAACCTAAGCACCACAGAGGATCCTGGGGCTCTTTCGGAGTAAGGATGAAGCTAAGCGGCCTTCATGTACTTGAAGGATAAAAACTCTTAAGAATGCAAAGCCTTCTGTCCTTGAGGAACTCTCGACTGCAGAAATATTTGGATTTGCGCTTGTGGGGAGAGCTGGGGGAGATTGTTTTTGTTTTGTATTTTAATTTTTAATACTGGAGAAGAAGGGGCTGAGGGCCAAGGAACAGAGAGAGAGAGAGAGGGTGCAGGAGTGGAGGAGAAGAGGGAGGCGCTTGGGTGCCCTGCTCGGAAGGACTTTGTACTTGGTTTAATGAGCTGCTGACCTTGCCTTAAAGTTCTTTGTTCTAGTAAATAAAGGGCCCGCCATTTGCATTTCACACGGGACCCTACAAACTCCAGGTAGCCAGTCCTGCCTGGCCTGCAGCCATACCCCTGTGGCATCCAATCTCAGAAGCTAAGCAGGGTCAGGCCTAGTTAGTACTTGGGTGGGAGACCGCCTGGGAACACCAGGTGCTGTAGGCTTGGGAGAAGGACCTGGCAACCCACTCCCAAAAATCAGTCCGCCATTGAAAACTCTATGAACAGCAGAGAAGCACCGACAATAGTGTTTCCCCTGTTGTACGCAGGGTTGCTATGAGTCAGATACTGACTCGATGGCACCTAACAGCAACAAGTCCTGCCTAAGCTAAGGGAGAGAAGAGGAAGGGATGCCCTGCTAAGCTGCCTGACCACGTGGATGACACAGAGCGTCTCCTTTGGGCCGCACACCTCCTAGAATCCTAAGCCCCTCAAGTCCCCTTGAGCAGAGAGAGGATCTAGGTGTGTATGGGGCCGGCTCTAAGAAGGGATCCAAATGTAACCAGCAGGTCTTTTCCCATGAGGACCTGCTGTACTGTCAGTTATGACAGGGACTGCCCTTAATTACCAGACAGCTGGACTTGTCCGATTGTTCCGGATGTGGGGATAATATAAGCCACCTGGTGGTTCTATCTTCTCATCATCTTATTGCCTTATGGGAACGGCCCTGCTCCTCTCCCATATGTTTCCAGTGGGGCTGCCAATCGCCGTGTGTTCCCCGCTCAGCCACAGGCATGAGCACATGACCCGGGCTGGGCCAATCACAGTGCAACAGTCACCTGCTCCCCGGCGGGCAAATCGCACCTTGGATTGATCCAGGGTGGCACTTTAGGAGATACGGAAATTGAGGCTCCTTGGTCCTTGGATTACATTGAAATGGAAATCGCCCAGACACAGGCTAATCAAAGGATTGCACTCTTTCCCAATCCCTGTGACTCACAAGGCAAGCTTTTACTGAGTGCTCTTTTTCTGCCCGTGAGTGTGACATTCGTCAAGTGTCCCCATAGCTACTCAGTGACAAGGTCAGACAACAAAGGTTCGGTGAACATGACCACAAAACCATCTCAAAAGGTCAGAACATTATGACCTTTTTATTGCCTTACTTGGGGCAAAACCAGGCCAACTTAACGTACTAATTTATTTAGTATAAACCCCATTTATATTATTTGGGACACTGATGGGTGATTTTTATTTGACCTTTCACAGAATCATATCAAAAAGAAAGGCAGCATAGAGTTCAAACCGAATTTGACAGGAGATCCTTTAGACATGGGACCAAAAAAACCTTAGTGAAGGCTTTTCATTTTATTTTTTTCAAAACAGCTGTAATTTATATACCATGAAATGAATGCGTTTTAAGTGTGCAATTCAATGATTTCTGGTCATTCACAAAGTCAAGAAACCAACCCTATGATATGGTTTTGGGACATTGACATCCAAAATATCTTGTATCTACTTGCATCTATTCTCCGTTCCCCCTCCTGGCCATGGACATCAACCATGTACGCTCTGTCTCTAGAGCTTTCCTCTTTCTGGGCACTTCCTATAAAGGGAGTCGTCGAGTGTGTGGTCTTCTTTGTCTTCTTTCACTTTAATGTTTCTGAGGGTATTCATGTTGTATTATGTGTTAATAATTCACTTCTTTTCTTCACAGAAAAGTGTCTCACAGTTGGCTATGTCACATTTTGTTTATCTGTTCATCCCTCGATGGACATTTGGATTGTTTCTACTATTTGGTGGTTGTGAGTAATCCTGTTGTCAACACTTGCAAATAAGCCTTCCTGGGGAGCAGTGGAGTTTTAGTCAATGCAGAATTCTCCTTACCACAGACAAGTAAGCTCCTTTCCGGAATAGTACATAGGCCTACGTGAACCCTACTTGACAATAATGGAGTATTAAAACTCATCTGCTTCCCCTGGGGCTGGGATTTAGCTCAGTTGTTAGAGCACCGCTCTGCAGTCTATGAAGTTCTGGGTTCAATTCCCAGCACTACAAAAATGGGAGAAGGTCGTGGCGATCCACTCCTGAGGCAATCCCAAAACAACCAGCCATTGAAAACCCTATGAGGGATGCTATGAGTTGGACATGACTCGATGGCACCTTACAACAATAGCAACTTCCCCTGAGAAGGCAAAATGGTGACAGGAGCTACCAGAAAGTCTCGGGCTCCGTGTGGATGTCCCATGATTCCCTTAACAGGGAGAAACAACAGCTAAGTGGGGCTGATTGGTCCTTCCCTGGATTGATGGATATGGACGTCTGTGGACACCTCTACTACACTGAGAAAATGTAAAGCCGATATGATGTAATTGCCCTTGTCCACATATGTGGAGGGAGACAGTCAGAAGAATTCATTCATTCATTCATCCATCCATCCATCCATTAACAATATCACTGAGTGCCTTGCACATTCTCAGCATGGTTCCGGGTATTGGGGATACAGCTGTGAAGAAAACAGACAAAACACTCACATGCTCATGTCGGACCCCTAGTTGGAGACATAGGACCCTAAACGGTATGAAAATATAATGTATTTCATATGGTGCTAAGTATTCTGGAGACACATTAAGCAGGAAAGGGGAACAGGGAATTCCTGGGAGAGAAAAGAGTCAGGGAAGACCAGATTGAGAAGGTGCCACCTTAGCAAACCTCAAGTATAGGTTAAAGTGTCCTTTATCCAGCAGGCATTTCAAATTCATTTTTTAAAATTTTGGCATACTTGCATACACATAATGAGATATCTTATGGATGGGATCTAGGTCTAAAAACAAAATTCATTTAGGTTTCCCTATGCACTTTCTGCCCGCAGCCGCAACCCACTCCCGAAAATCAATCTGCCATTGAAAACCCTATGAATAGCAGAGAAGCACTCACAATAGTGTTTCTTCTGTTGTACCTAGGGTCACTATGAGTTGGATACCAACTCGACAGCACCTAACAACAACAATGCACTTTATACACATAACCCGCGGGTCATCTCATGAGATATTTTTAGCATACGTATGTGTGACTGTGACCCGTCCCATTAGGTCAAATTAGGTCAAATTAGGACCTGGAACTCTGCATTTCTAGCAAGGTATCAGATGATGCTGCAGATGATGGTCCAAGGACCCGGCTTTGAGAACCACTGCTTTGTAACCCCAAGTACCAGGGATCAGGGCTGAGTAAAACAAAATCCCCCCCTTGAAGTTGCTCACAGCCGGAGGTGCTCTGCCCTCCCTCTGGGGGAAACAGCACACCAGATCCATCATTATCATGATCCTAAATCATAACATATATCATATCATTACCATAAACCCGAGGCAAGCAGACTTTCTATGCTGTCCCTTGAAACCACATCATCACTGGCGTCCTATGCCTACCCTTGTACACTCTTCTATGTCTGTGGTTCAGCTCCATCTCCGTGCCTCCCGGCCATAGCAGGGAGAGGGAACAGGTGGCCACCAGCTTCCTGCTAATAACCCTTCATATGTTTGCAACCTGTTATTAAGTTGCCCTCAGATTTTCCTTCTCGAAGACTGAGTAAATTAGCTGCTCTTTTCTGAATCATAGGGTGGAGGGGGTTTGACTCAATGTCAGGATTGGCCTTCAGTCTGGGGCATATGGAGTAGAAGGAAATTCTTGAGCCAGTGTCGGGGCTGAGGGAGCATGGAGAAGAGCCACCAGGGGATTTCAAAGGCTACACCCTCAGACTCCTTCACGTGAGCAAGATCCTTAGGAGCCATGCCAGCAGCCTGCATGAACGATGAAGCGATGTCTGTAGGATGCAGGGGCCAGCTGGAGGTCATTGGAGGTCACACTGCCCCGATGAGGCCAATGTCTTCGGGGCTTATGGCACCATTGGGCTCATCCCCCACCTCTGTCCCTTCTCCTACTCCCTTGCAGCTGATAGACCATTGTTTATGGGGAACCTTCCATCCAAAGTGGGGAGTGTATAAACATCGTAGTAGTGATGTCCCACATACGAAGGTCAAGGTCAAAGTTTCGACCAGGTGCATCAATGTCTTCTGGAAAGCTTGCTGGGAACTACAGATCCCTTGACTCTGCCCCTAAACCTACTGCCGCAGAATCTCCGTGTGAAGAGTCGGAGAACAGGAAGTCTCACCCCTCAGTCAGCCCCGCTTCTGTGCACAGTCCAGGTGAAGAACAACCCTCCCATGTCTCATGTGGCTTGCTCTTCTCAGTCTTGGCCACAGACAAAGAAAGAAAATTATTCAGCATAAACAAAGCACCTAGAGCCGTTACTCGTGTTACAAGGGGCTTGTCTCTGTGATGTGTTTATATTCTGAAAATAAACAAATGGTAATCGCTGGCGTTTACTGAGTACCTCCTCTGTGACAAGCGAGGGGATAGGTAGAGATTGGTTGCGTACTTTTCCTGGGTTGAATCCTCACTTCTGTGAAACCGTGAATATTGATCACCCCATTCACTGAGAAGAAAACTGAGGCTCAAGGAGAAATCCACCCCAGGTCCCATCACTAGGAGGTGGCGGGCAGCACCACTCAGACCCAGGCTGGCTGACTCCGGATCCAGGATTTCAGCCTCTGTTTCCCCTTCTTCCTTCCTAACACCCTCTTCCCTTCCAACTCCGAGGTAAAACAAGAGGCACTGCAGCCGCAGATTTGGGGAAGGAAACAGAGACTCGCTCCTGATGAACTATGTGACAGGATGTGCTCTACCGGATATAAAATATAAATAAGATCGTGTACCTGGCACAGAATCGAGAAGTGGTTTGACCTGCTCTACATAGGGTTGCCATGAGTTGGACTCACTGGATGGCACCTAACAACAACAACAACAACAAGGAGGAAAAGTGAGAGCCGCAGAGGTGACACGGCTTGCCTGGGGTCACACAGCTATTAGGGAGGTGATGCTGGACTAGAAGCTAGATCTCTGGCTGTCCAGCCAAACTGCCCATTGGTGAGGCTAGGGATGAAAGGATCCGATGCCCACGCAGGGCAGCGTGGGCCCTGGGGATTACATTTACCAGGTGGTTGCACTTCCTGTTTCGGACTAGCTACTTAATTAGCCTTAGCTCTCTCACTTGCCTGACAGCCAGAAACGCAGCCCAGGGTTAGAGGCACAGCGAAAGCAGGATCTGGGCTGGGATTTCAGCTCAGTTGTCAGAGCGCCGCTCTGTGGTCTCTGAGGTCCCAGGTTCGATTCCCAGCACCACGAAAATGGGAGGAGGATGTGGCAATCCACTCCCGAGGCAATCCCGAAACAGCCATTGAAAACCGTGTGAGGGTCAGTATGAGTTGGACACGACTTGACCTAACAACAGCAACAAAACAGGATCTGAATGGCATGTCCCAGATGCCTTATAATTAAAGCTGACTTAGGAGACAAGTCCCATCAGCCTTAACGGCAGAAACAGACCGTCTCCTAACCAGGATCTGTGTTGCCCTTGTGGGTCCAACTGAGTACTTTTGCCATCCTGGCACTTTTTAATTACAGTGGGTATTCTGAGGTCTGCAGTTTGCATTCCCACCACGACCTACCTTCCACAGACCATGATTATGGGCACGCATCTGCCACCCGGGCCTGGCTACCCCAGGGAAGGAGGGGAGACGGTTGATTCTCTTTTAGAAGCTGCAAAGCGGACCTGAGCACAGAAGTGACCACGGGTGGGAACGGAAGCCTCATGCCCTGATGGCCGGCTCTGAGCGGCATTCTGTGTTAGGAGAGACTGAAGTCCGGAACCGTCTATTCTGCCCACTGGACGTGTCTGTCTGGCACCTAATCGTGGGCATGACGTTATGGTCTCCTGGCATCTTTTTCTTAGCGTGTCAGCTCCTCCCTCTGTCTGCGAGATCCTCACGAGACCACAGCTCGTAAAGGCTGCCCAATTCTGCTCGCCTGTCCAGGCTTGCTTAGGCTTCTGGGCACAGCAGTCACGTGACATAGGCGGGGCCAGAAGGTCTCCATAAGATTTGATACAAAGTGTGTCTTCCTCTGAAGCATAAAGGATAAAAAACCTAAACGTTTCTGCCATGGGTCGCATACTTACTTCAGGGGAACAACTGGAATGTTTTTCAAGGCAGAAGCAGTGGCGAGGTGCAATATACAGAGAGCCTTTATGACTTCAAATGCATCCCTAATTCCATCTGCGCCTGGAGGATTTGTCCTTGAACTGCCCAGGTAATGAGCCCGTCCGCTCTTTCCTGCCCAAGCTGGATTGAATTTGGTTTCTTCTTCTTCCTACAAAATACATATGTGAGCGACGGTGCACCCACACACAAGCCCCTCTTCTTCCCGGAAAACTTGCCCTCTTCCACTCTCCTGACTTCCGCAGTATCACAACCAATCACTCCCAACTGCCACGGATCCACAGTTACCTTTGTTCCGACTTGTGTCACTTCTAACCTCCGTGATCACAACAGCCTCCCTGCCGACCTTCCTGTCTCCAGGCGTGTCTGGGACATGCACAAAGCCAGCCAGCCAGCCAGACACACACCTGCCCAAATCTTTCCGATCACGATCCTCCCAGATCTCTGGTTGGGGCTGCCTGACATCTGGCTTCTCCTACCTGTTGAGCCTCACCTGGCACCCCCGTAGTGTTAGAATGACTTGCTGCCTCTGGCCTCCACCTTGAGATCCTCCTACCTCTGCCTCCCGAGTCGCTGGGATTGCAGATGTGCTCCACCACAGCCTTCAGGGGTTCTTAATCTTTTCTGTGCCACAGGACCCCAGGTAGTCTGTTACACTGAATCTCAGGATTTTTTTTTTTTTTTTGCGGTACTGGGGGTTGAACCCAGGGCCTTGCGCTTGGATGCTTTGCAAGTGCTGTACCACTGAGCTGTGCCCCCAGCCCTTTACTTTTTTGAGATAGGGTCCCACTAAGTTACGTAGACTGCCTCTGGTCTCAAACTTGCGATCCTCCTGCCTCCGCCTCCCCAGCTGCTGGGATTATAGGCATGCGCCACCATGCCCGGCAGGGTGTTTTAAAAGTATAGAACATATTGGATTGAAATTAGAGTTGTGCAAATACATTATTATTGTTGTTATGTCTCTTTGTGTTGGGTCCAACTCATAGTGACCCGAAACACGATAGAATGAAACATTCTAACACTGTGCCATGCCTGATACTACATCAGTGCTTCTCTGCTATTCATGCGGTTTTCAATGGCTGATTGTTTCAGGAGTGGATTGCCAAGTCCTTCTCCCTTTTTTTTTTTTTTTTTTTTTGTGCTGCTGGGGATCAAACCCAGGGCCTCAGAGAGCACAGAGCAGCGCTGTACCAACAGAGCTAAACCCCAGCCCCACACAAGTACATAGTTACCAAAATATTTCAACAAATTTAACATAGTCATACAGAGGGTGCTAAAAACCGTACCCACATCTTGGGATGAATACTTTCCATGTTGCTGTTTTAAGAACTCGTCCTGTGCTTGTTTTATGACATTTCCATATACGCGTTTCATATTACACACAGATAACCTCCCCCTTACCCTCTTGTACCCCTCCTCCCCCTCTCCCACCCTCCCATCCTCCCACCAATGGCCTCCCTTCTACTTGCATGTCTTTTTGTGGGAATATTTTTCTACACCCGTATATCCCGATTATGATTTAAGTCCACACTTTTTTCTGCAGTGATCTATCTTTTTCCATTGTCAGCAGTATTACATGAATAATCTAGCCCATTTGCCTTATTGCCATCCTTTGGTATTGTTGGTATTAGTATAATTATTTCCTGAACTATTAAAGTTGGGCTGTTTACTTTGAGGTCACCCTTTCTCTCATTCCTCGCTCCTCCTTGTCCCTCCTTCCCCTCCTGTCTACTCCCATCATCGCTTCCTTTTGCTAGATCCCTCCCTCCTTCTTGGGAGTAATGCCATCTTTTGAGGGCATGTCCTACTGCACATTGCTACTGTAATTCAGCTTCATAAAGTAACACATAGATAAAAACACTTTCCATGTATATATATGTGTGTGTGTGTGTGTGTGTGTGTGTGTGTGTGTGTGTGTGTGTATATATATATATATATATATATATATACATATATATATGTTGTTGTTGTTAGGTGCCGTCGAGTCGGTATCCAACTCATAGAGACCCTCACAGGGTTTTCAATGGCTGACTGTTTCCGGATTGCCTTGGGAGTGGATTGCCAGGTCCTTCTCTCATTTTTGCAGTGCTGGGAATTGAACTCGGGACCTCACAGAGTACAGCGCAGCACTCTACCAACTAAGGTAATTCCCAGCATACATACATACATACATATATATATATATATATATATATATATATATATATATATATTTTTTTTTTTTTTTTTTTTTTTT
>VMDO01001670.1:0-196980 GCA_007922755.1 Pedetes capensis | reverse complement strand
AAAAAAAAAAAAATGGGCTGGGGGTGCAGCTCAGCAGTCCAACACTTGCAGAGCATGCAAGCTCAAGGCCCTGGGTTCAATTCTCAGTACCGAAAAAAAAAAAAAAAAAAAAAAGAGTTAAGTGTTCTCTCACATGCTCGCTCATGCTCTCTCCCCTAGCTCAAATGACCTACACATGATAAAAGGATGAAAGCCACTGTCGTCAAGGAGGAATACTTATAAGAGAACTACAAAAAAAGTCTTCCTAGAGGACTAGGGCAAAGGTGTATTTTGAATGACTGTTTGATCTTTCCAGGGGCTTGAAATCAGAAGACTCAGAAGCTCCACACACATGAACTTGAGCATCATCCCCCACCAGATGATGCTTCATTTCTAAGAACTGTGATAAATTTGCCATAACCTAAAATTTACCATTTTAATCATTTTTTAATGTTTGATCATCTTTATGGCCATCCATAAGCTTTACAAAATGATCAGTGATTAGTGATAACTCCTTAGGTTTCAAGCTTTAAAAAATTCATTTAAACAATAAAAGGGGATTACCAATTTATTTGGGAGAAGGACCTGGCAACCCACTCCCTAAATGATCTGCCATTGAAAACCCTATGCATAGCAGAGAAAAACTGACATAGTTAGTATCTGGCAAGGCACAGTGTTAAGGGCGTATTTTCTTCTGTTGTACATAGGGTTGCTATGAGTCAGACCAGACTCAATGGCACCTAACAACAACAACATCAGTTTATTTAACACAAACTACAGTGGAATCTGATTCTAGTATGTTTTAGTCCAACAGCTCAAGTAATTTCATTTCCATATTTTCTCTCCATCCTCTGCTGTACTGGTTTTATTTTAATTAATTAATTGATTAGTGGCACTGGGGATCCAACCCTGTGTGTCATGCATGCCAAGCAAGTTCTCTACCACTGGGCTACATACTTAGCCTTTGCACTGGTTTTATTATCCACAAAGTGGATTCCTGCCAGCTCCACCTTCCCCATCCTCATAATAAAATAGCTACCAACCATCTCAGACCTTCAGTCCTTGTAAGCACTCTTCAGGGAAAGAGAGTGGTACTCCCACTAGTGGGAAAGGAAACTTCCTCCATCCAGGCATTCCAATGCCTCCTCACGTCTAATTGTTTTAGATTGCATTGTGGACCTATTTTGGAAAGACCATGGCAACCAAGGGGCTAGTGTATAGTAACAGGCTTAAGGTAATCACAGTTCAGCCTAGGATTGGAGCTGAGACCATCTCACCCAAACAAATGGCTGAATTAGGGGATGTGTGCTTCCCTCAAAGCAAAACCTGCAGCTATTGCCTGGAGAGGAAATGTCCACTTCAAATACTTTGCCCTGCCTCCCACAGGGAGTTTCTGCTCACTGCCCCAAACAGAAAGATTTCATGTTTTCTCCTCTTTATTCATATTTCAGCAGACTCTTCTCCTTAGTGGGTGCTCTGGCCTCATTCTTCGTTGCTACTCATATAATGACAGGAAGTTGGGACACAGTCACTACTCTAGAATGAACGGGATCCTTCGATAAGTTTGGATAGCTGAAGTTGTTGACCCACCCCCACAAAACTTGAGTCACCATATGCTCTGAGACGGCTTCAAACACCTCACTACCTATAAAAGAAGTAAAGGCAATTTCAGAATCTAAAGTCAACTTTAGACTTTAGACAAGCAAAGCCTAATGGCATATGATCTTACTCTTGTAGCACCTCAGTTTTGTGCTCTGAAAAGAGAAAGCAGTTTGATTTTTTTCACTCAGATATATACCTGCTATTATATAAAATGAGCTGGTTTTCTGCTAATCTTTTCCAATCCACAGATCTCTCCAGAACAAGGGACTTTTGTTTTTGGCTACTCTGACACACTTTTCTCATGCTCTGTCTTTGAGCTATGGTGCTTGCTTCCGAAAACTGTTCTTTTCCAGTGAAGATAACTAAAAGATAAGGAAACTAGGAATTTGCATGAAAAAAATCAAACTATACTTCTGCTTGTTGTTATGTGCCATCAAGTCAAGTCTGGCTCATGGCGACCCTATGTACAGCAGAATGAAACACTGCCTGATTCTGTGCCAGGAACACAATCTTTTTTATGTTTAAACAAATGTTGCAGACACTATATCAATCCATCTAGTTAAGGGTCTTTCTTTTTTTCACTGACCTGCTACTCTCCCAAACATGATATCCTTCTTCAGGGACTGGTCCCTCCTGACAACATGTCCAGCATACGGAGGATGCAGTCTACTGATCTTTACTTCCAAGGAGCATTCTGGTTGTACTTCCTCTACGATGGATCTTTTGGTTCTTTTGGCAGTCCATAGTATCTTCAATATTCATCCACCACCATAATTCAAAAGCATCAATTCTTCTCCTGTCCTCCTTGTTCAATGTCCAGCTTTCACAAGTATATGATGTGACTGAAAATACCATGGAATGAGTTAGGCACACCTTCATCTTTAAAGTGACATCTTTACTTTTTTACACTTTAAAGAAGCCTTAAGTTCTAAAACTCTTATTCCATTTAAGATGAAAACAAATGACCATAACTAATATTGGTACACATAACTTTTAACAGTTTTTGTTTAGTCTTTTAAAGATGGGTGCTCATTTCTGCTGTTTTTTCTCAATTATGCACACCCCAGATGGGAGGATTGCTGTTTAAACCTTGTGGCTATAAGTGAGACATAACCGTTCACTGGTGGCAGCAGACTTTAGTGGCAGGTAAAGCATTCAAAAAGGAAACAAAAGCATTTCAAGTGCTGATAGTGCAAAGCTTAAACAAACAATATTGTTACTTAAATCCTTAAAGTTAAGTATCTTGAACCACGTATATATATATGAGAAATATAAAATAAATGTTATCTTAACATTTTGTTTCTTTGTGATCACCTTCTAGTCAAGTCTAGCCAATCTGATTTCAGTGTGTGTGTGTGTGTGTGTGTGTGTGTGCGTGTGTGTGTGTGGTGGTGATGTTTCTGACATTGCTGCTGCAATTTTTGAGGTATCAGGTTTCCTTGTGACTTTAAATCTCTAACAGTTTAATTGGGTTGTATTAATATTGCTTATTGCGTGCGTGAGGACAAGGTTTGATGTTGAATTGTTGAATCATGGAATTTCATGATAAGAGGGAGATTTGGAGATGATTCCACCCTCTTTTTCAAATAAGGAAGAGGAAGCCCAGGAAGATTAAGGGTCTGTCCAAGGTCATATGGAGACTGTAGTCGTAGCCCTGTGGCATCTGATCCTGTCAGATCTCAGAAGCTAAGCAGGGTTGGGCCTGGGAACACCAGGTGCTGTAGGCTTGAGAGAAGGACCCAGAAATCCACTCCCAAAAATCAATCCGCCATTGAAAACCCTATGAACAGCAGAGCAGCACTGACAATAGTGCTTCGTCAAAACACTTAGTGTTTTGTATGTAGGGTTGCTATGAGTCGGATGGCACTTGATGGCACCTAACAATAACAACAACAAGGTCACATGGAACAGGTTTCTTTCAACCACATTCTGGAGCAGATGATGGGAAAGGGAGGAAAGGATTTAGTGAGTTCTTCCCTTTGTTGCTTTGGCCTATGTTCTTCTTTCCTGGTGGCAGACCTCTGAGCCTCTGTCTCATCCTCCACCTGACCCCCATTCAAGGTCCACTGCCCCCACTGTCCCATCAGCTTTCACAGCCCCTGCATTGCTTTGCTCTAGCACAGCAAGCTTATTGCAGTGCTATCCCTCCCACCCCTCGATGCTTGAGAGCAGCTCAGACATCTAAACTTCATCACTGCTCCACCAGAACCATGTGAGTTACCAATTTATTTGTTTTCTACTTTTTGAGACAGAGTCTCGCTCTGGAACCTAGGCTTGCCTGGAACTCAAGATCCTCATGCCTCTGCCTCCCGAATGCTGGGATGACAGGCATGGACTGTCATACCCAGCTTGGGCTATGGATATCATTGCTCTGTTGATTGCTTCAGAACAACCCTCAAGGTGTCTCTTCCCCAGAAACCAAAGCAGACTGTGGGACCCAAGAACCTTACTAATGCCAGAAAGGGAAAACCAAGACCCACCCTTAAACACTTGGTTTACCTTCTTTTCTTTATTTTTCCTCTCATGCCACCTTTGGGGCCAAGAACAGGCAAGCTTTCCGCCCTTCTTCCTCCTGTGTGGAACTCAATAGTACACTGGCCTGAACCTTGATAAATAGATGAGGAGATACAGGAAGATATACAAGCCTCTCTTACTGTTTGCCTTGCAAAGTTTGAAGTGTGCAGAAAAGTCCCATTTTTGAGCACCAGAAGCTGGATTTCTTCTTTGAGTTCCTCTGTAACACTTTTAATCTCCCTAGGCAGAAGGATGCCTCAGGAATACCATGGTGGAAACCAGGTGTCCTGGCAAACTAAATATAAAAGCACATTAATAATTTTCAAACTACCAGTGTTACTTCTATTTCACTTCCTACCAAAGTGCCCTAATTAATATTCACCTACTCAGACTGACAAGGAAATTATAACTGCCCAAAGACCCTTCCATGTTCATTCTCTTACCACTGTAATGGCAAGATAGGTAACATAGATGGAAATGTACTATGTGCAATATAGACTATCTCATTTAATTCTCACAACTCTATATCAAAGTACTTATTACACCATTTCACTGATTGGGAAAATGAGGCTTAGGAATTGACCTTCTCAGAGTTACCAGTCTAGTAAGTGATAGAGCCAGGGCTCTGAAGCTTGGTTTTCAGCTAATAGTTGTGTCCTAGTTTTTACCTATTAGCCTCTGCTGGTTCCCATTTGATGACCATATATGCAAGGGGCAGACCAATTTAACCAACTGGGGGAGAGATGATTTTTTTCAGGATCCTTCCTACCAAATGAAATCTGAGTGGATCTGTTTATGGAGAATCTATAGTTGGCCAATTTTGCAGATTTTATTGCTTCTAGAAATCTTGGCACTAGTGATGGCTGGAGGATGGCGAATCTGAGGCCAGCCTGGGTTACACAGTAAGTTCCAGGTCAGCGTGGGCTACCTAGTGTGATGCTGTCTCTGGAAAAAATAAAAAGGTGAAATAGTAATAGTGAAATTTTGTATGCCACTTTGTAGTTTATATCCATTCTTTACCATTCATCCTGGACTTTTCAGAAATCCATTCTGTATTTGTCCTGGTGTCATTAGGATCTATCACAATTTATTCATTCAAAAAATTTTTTTGGAGGTTTAGAAAGAGAGATGGTATAAGAAGTGTGTCCTTGGCTGGGTGTGGTGGCACACGGCTGTAATCCCAGTGGCTCGGGAGGCAGAGGCAGGAGGATTGCAAGTTCGAGACCAGAGGCAGTCTATGTAACTTAGCAAGACCCTGTCTCAAAAAGTAAAAAAAAAATGGGCTGGGGGTGCAGCTCAGTGGTCCAGCACGTGCAAAGCATGCAGGTGCAAGGCCTTGGGTTCAACCTCCAGTACCACAAAAAAAAAAAAAAGAAAAGAAAAGAAAAGTGTGTCCTCAAAGAGATCACAATGTAATGAACAGTGTCAGGTGTACAAGATAAGCTCAGTGAATGTTTGTGGACTAAATATTCATCTGCATAGCAAAACCATTTGTGAAAAAATTAAGGTTATTTCTAGCTGTTAGGAAGCCACAGAAAGGTGGCATGTCCCATTCATGATGGCTCATTGGAAAGTGGGAGAGCCATATATGCACATGCAGTTAGTGGGACCCCAAAGTCTTTGTTCTTATTACATTAACATAGCCCACAGAAAACAAGGGGACATAATTGTTTTTTTCCATCTGCCCAGAATTCCTGTGGGTACTCACTGATCTTCCAAGTAAGACACAGGCAAGCCACATCTTTTGAAATCAGAGGCAATGTGTTCCAGGGAACGTGATGTTTAGAAACAGGCATGTTACCTATGCCAAGTCAATTGCTGCCTAACCATCCACCTCAAAACTTGGTAGCTTTAAACAATGACTTATTGTTTTTCATGATGCTTTGGGTCATATGTGTGTCCTTCTGCCCCAGTGGAGTTGGCTGAGTTAGCACACACGACTGCTTTCAGCTGGCAGCTAAGTGGAGCTAGAAGGTCTGGGATTTTGGGGATACTGATCAGTTGAGGTGCCTTCTTTCATGTGTCATCTTATCCTGCAGACTTCCTCATGTAGCCTTTCCCCAGTGGTATTGTTATCGAGAAGACATGGAGAGTGCAGATAGATGGGTCTGGAGCATGAATTCAGGAATCTGGCAGTAAAACCTCAGTCCTTATATTTGGTAAATAAAAGAATTTTTACCTGATGCAGAAGTTATAGTAGAGAGTAGTTGTTGTTAGGTGTCTTCGAGTCAGATTTGACTCATAGCGACCCTATGTACAACAGAATGACGCACTACCTGACACTGTGCCATGCCCAGCACCATGTCAGTGTATCTCTGCTATTCATAGGGTTTTCGATGGCTGATTGTTTCAGGAATGGGATGCCAGGTCCTTCTCCTATGGTTGATAGTATTGTTATTGTTGTAAGGTGACGTTGAATCAGGTCTGACTCATAGCAACCCTATGTACAGCAGAACAAAACACTCCAATTCTGGCTCAGGCACATGATCTTTTTTATGTTTAAGCTTGTTGTTGCAGATGCTGTGTCAATCCATCCAGTGGAGGGTTTTCCTTTTATTCGTTGACCTACCACTCTCCCAAACATGATGTCCTTCTCCAGGGACTGGTCCCTCCTGATGACATGTCCAAAATATGTAAGATGCATTCTACTCATCCTTGCTTCCAAGGAGCACTCTGGTTGCCTTTCTTCTAGGACAGATCTGTTGGTTCTTTTGCAGTCCATGATATATTTAATAATCATTTCCAGCACCATAATTCAAAAACATCAGTTCTTCTCCTGTCTCCCTTGTTCAGTGTCCAGCTTTCATAACCATATGTTGTTAGGTGCCATTGAGTCAGTATTTGACTCATAGCAACTCTACATACAACATGCGAAACAGTATTGTTACACTATTATCAGTGCTTCTCTGCTATTCATAGGGTTTTCAATGGCAGATTGTTTTTTGCGAGTGGGTTGCTGGGTCCTCCCAGCCTACAGCATCTGGTGTTCCCAGGCAGTCTCCCATCCAGGTACTAACCAGGCCCAACCCTGCTTAGCTTCTGAGATCTGACAGGATCAAATGCCACAATGGTACGGCTCCAGGCATAACCATATGATACGACTGAAAATACCATGGCATGAGTCAGGCACACCTTCGTGTTCAATGTGACATCTTTACTTTTCAATACATTAAAGACATCTTTTGTCACAGCTTTTCCCAGTCAATGCATCCTTTGCTTTCTTCACTGCTGCTTCCATTGCTGTTGATTATAGGACCAAGTAAAGCAAAATCATGGACAACCTCAATCTTTTCTCCATTTATTGTGAAGTTGCATACTGACCCAGTTGTAAGGATTTTTGTTTTGTTTATATCTAGTCACAATCCATATTGAAGGCTATGTTCTTTGATCTTCACCAGCAAATGTTTCAAATCCTCTTCACTTTCAGCCAGTAGAGTTGTGTCATCTGCATAACGCAGGTTGCTAATGAGTCTTCCTCCAATCATGATGCTGTGTTCTTCTTCATATAGTCCAGCTTCTCGGATTATTTGCTCAGTATAGAAATTGAAGAGATATGGTGAAAGGATACAGCCCTGATGCACACCTTTCTCGACTTTTAACTAAGCAGAGTTTCCTTGTTCAGTTTGAACAACTGCCTCTTGGTCCATGTAGATAGTATAGATAAGGTTTATTAAAGATAGTACACCTTGAAGGAATAATTACAGGGAAAACTGAGGCACCTGGAAAAGCCTGCAAAGGAACTTGGAAAAACCTGTGTTTTCTGAGTAACCCTGGACATAAGGATGCTTCTATTCCCCACAGGAAGGCAAAGAAGCCAGAGGAGCAGGCAGTAGAAGGAAATGTGCCTTGGATAGACAGAGAAGATGGAAGGGCCAAGAGAAGAGAGAGGCATGCATATGGTTACTGGAGAGAGAAGAGCAAGGACTGGGTAGAAAGAGGAGAGAGGATGAGAGGGGATCAGGAAAAAAGAGATTGGGCACATGCTCCCTCTAGTTTTGTTCAAACTAAGGCACACTCAGTGTGATATTAGCCCTGGGTGCCTAGCTCTGGGTGCCTAGTGTGACATGGGCCTGTATTTGTTGGTGTTAGGTGCTGTCGAGTAGAGTCCGATTCATAGCAACCCTCTGAAAAACAGAACGAAACACTCTGACACTGTTATGCCCTGCACTGTCAGTGCTTCTCTGCTATTCATAGAGTATTCAAGGGCTGATTGTTTCAGGATTGTTTCAAGAGTTGGTTGCCAGGTCCTTCTCCCGTTTTTGTGGTGCTGGGGATTGAACCCTGGGCCCCAGAGAGTGCAGAGTGGTACCCTGCCAACTGAGCTAAACCCCAACCCCAAAGGAGAAGTGTCGTTGAGTCAAGTCCAACTCGGTAGCAACCCAATGTACAACAGAATGAAACACTCTCTGACACTGTGCCATGCCCTGTATTATGTCAGTGCTTCTCTGCTATGCATAGGGTTTTGAATGGCAGATTGTTTTGGGATTTTTTTAGGAGTGGGTTGCCAAGTCCTTCTCCCATTTTTGTGGTGCTGGGGATCAAACCCAGGGCCTCAGAGAGCGCAGAGCAGCACTCTACCAACTGAGCTAAACCCCAGCCCTGACATGGGCTTAGGGTCTTTATTTTGTAAATGGCTCAAGTACTTGGATAGGGTGTGGGACCTATTAAAAAATGTCTTTCCAATGTGCTGGAACATGGCTTCATTCATCAGGGCGGAATGTCAGGAACCATTTGCACTGCTCTTTTCCTCCATATTGCCTGCTAATAGCTCAGCTAGCTACACAACAGTATAGCCTGGATGTTCTTTAGGGAGGGCAGCTGGGTTCCAAGGCAGTGAAAACAGAGGCTGCCAGTTGCTTAAAGACTTGGACTCAGAAGTCCCAGTACGAACATCAGCCAAATAAACCATCTCAAATTCAAGAGGTGAGAAATAGATGCCACTTCGTATTGGGAGGAGCACTGTGCTCACACACAAAGGGAAGAATTGCTGGCAAACTTGTTGCAGAGAACCGGCATAATTGTTATATATCCATTCCCTTCCTAGGAGTCACAGATGCTAAGGATCAGCTAAACGTACAGCTGTTGGGTCATCTTTCCTGTTATATAGATAAAGCCTCCGAAAACAAAGCTAACCCAGAGGATAGCAAAGCCAAAAAGGCAGAGTAAAAATGGTCAAACTCCATTTTCCACTCAGGTGCAACGGAGACGCCACACAGCCAGCAATTAAGAGAACAAGATTTGGAGTCATGTTGTCACCGGTGACACAGCAGAGAGGTACATCTCAGCGTGGCCACCTGACCTGAGGAGTTTCCCTAGTTGGGACCTCCACTCAGGTTAAGCCAGGTCCTTGGCTTCATCACAGAAAAGAATTTCAGGAGGAGTCAGAGAGAGTGAAATGAAGTTATAGAGGTTATTAAGTACACACCTTAGAATACATGTGGGCACACGGGGTGGTGGCGGGGGTGGGGGGAGAGAGAGAGAGAGAGAAAGAGAGGAAGAGAGAGAGAGAGAGAGAGAGAGAGAGAGAGAGAGAGAGGCATCCAAGACATGGACGTTGACTTACCAAGAGGGAGAAGAAAAAGAAGCAAAAGAGAGAATGGTGTATGTGTTCCCTCCAGCTTTATTTAACCTGGGCCACACCCTGTGTGATATCAGTCCTGGGTACCCAGCTCTAGGTACCCAGCTCTAGGTGTGACATGAGCCTACAAAGGTCCTCACATAGGCTGAGGAGGTGCCAAAAAGGTTAAAAGAAAAAGTTCCATTGTTTAGGTTTTTCTATTGGAAGAACTTCTCTTTATTGTTGTTGTTGTTAGGTGTTGTCCAGTAGTGTCTGACTCATAGTGACCCTCATAGGGTTTTCAATGGCTGTTTCGGGATTGCCCTGGGAGTGGATTGCCATATCCTTCTCTCACTTTTGCGGTGCTGGGAATTGGGACCTCAGAGACTGAAGAGCAGCACACTACCAACTGAGCTAAATCCTCAGCCCTGAACTTCCCTTTGTTGTTGTTAGGTGCCCTCAAGTCGGTATCTGAGTCATAGCGACCCTCATAGGGTTTTCAATGGCTGACTGTTTCGGGATTGGCTTGGGAGTGGATTGCCATATCCTTCTCCCATTTTTTGCGGTGCTGGGAATTGAACTCGGGACCTCAGAGACTGTAGCACAGCGCTCTACCAACTGAGCTAAATCCCAGCCAAACTTCCCTTTAGTAAAATGAAATTATAGGGTACATTGTATAGGTTTAAGAAAGAATTACTGGGGTTTAGCTTAGTTGGTAGAGTGCCTCTCTGTGCTCTCTGAGGCCCTTGGTTCAATCCCCAGCACCACAAAAATGGGAGAAGGACATGGCCACCCACTCCTGAAGCAATCCAGATAGAGCCATTGAAAACCCTATGAGGGTCACTATGCAATGGACCTGACTTGACAGCACCTAACAACAACAGGAAAAGAGTCACAAGGGAGTTGCCTGGGCATATGTCAAACAAGCACAGAATTACAGAGAGGAAAACAAAACTCAAAGTTTACATACATTTTGGCCCCAAGCATGGCTTATTGCTATTTTAACATCTTCATTATTTACAATGTCTCTCAAAAATAACACCTCTAGCTCTTTCCCGTTCCTCTCTCATCCTCTCACTTTCTCCCTGCTCCTCTGCTCTCTTCTCTCTTCAGCAACCACGTGCACGTCTCTCCCTTCTCTCAGGCCTGCTATCTTCTCTGTTTGTCCAAGGCATTTTTTCCTTCTAAAAGCCTGCTGAACTCTTCTGTTCTCTGGCTTCTGTACCTTCCCCTGGGGCATAGAGACATCCTTATGCTGATTCATCCAGGTAATGCAGGTTTCTCCAAATTCCTTTGCAGATCTACCCTTATAAGCTTCTTCAGGCACCTCAGTTTTCCCCATAATTATTCCTTAAAGGTGTATTATCTTTAACAAACCTATTCTATACTCTACTATAAAAAATAACATTTCTATTTAGGCAGTCCTCATAGCTGACTTCTTGGTAATTGTGTCAAATTTCTCAATTCTCAGCTGGTGGGATTCAAACCAGATCCTGGGGTAAAAGCTCTTTCCCTTTCCATGTCCCTCAGATTTCCTTCTCTTTTTATCCTGCCTCAGTATCACCTTGAGTTCTAATCCTCACTCTACTGCTTTTAGCCACATGACTTGGGAAAAGTTACTTAAATAGCTTCAAGCCTCAGATGGTTGTCTGTAAAATGTGGATGTTTATAGCACTGCCTCCATGGAATTGTTGGGAGATAGAAATGTGGTAACATTTGTAGTGAGTTTAGCAAAGTGCTGGGCACAACATAATCCTTCAGCAATGACTATTATTTACATAGTCCTGCACTACATGACATTTTAGTCAACAATGTGTGATATGTGCCATGGTGGTCCCAGATGGTTAAATGGCCTAAGTCGTCTTAGTTACTTCCGTACACTGTGCAATGTTTGCACAACAATGAAATTGCCTAGCAAGGCATTTCTCAAATCTTGTCTCCCTCATTGAGCAATGCATAACTGTATGAGAGAGACTCTCCAGATCTTTCCCCTGCAGAGATTTCATCTTCCTGTGCTAGACCTTGCGGGTCAAAAGTGAGGTTCCAAATCACATGGGATTGGTTTGGAAACTTTTTAACATACAGCAAAAGATCTTCCATGTCAGAACTCTCCCAATCAACACATTCTTATTACCACTTGAAATATATGAAGCAAAACATAACCAATGCCTGACATTAATTCTAGGAAAAGAAAAGGACAGTTGGGAAATTTTATGTTGTTCTTAGATGTAAATTCTTTTTTTTTTTTTTTTTTGCGGTACTGGGGGTTGAACCAAGGGCCTTGCGCTCGCATGCTCTGCAAGTGCTGGACCACTGAGCTGCACCCTCAGCCCGTTTTTTTACTTTTTGAGACAGGGTCTCACTAAGTTACACAGACTGCTGTGATCTCAAACTTGCGATTCTCCTGCCTCCACCTCCCAAGCCGCTGGGATTACAGGCATGCGCCACCGTGCCTGGCAGATATAAATTCTGTACCAGATGACACAGAGATCAAACAACCTTGCTCACATCACCACCCGGCAAAAGTGGCACCGTTTGAATCTATCACATTTCTTTTATTCCCATAGGCTGATCCAAATTATACATGATTGCTTCTTAGAAGTTGAACAAATCCAGGTTTCAGGTCACCTTCATATGCCAAAGGTCACTTTTACTTCACCATGCAGGTATGATATGGAATATTTTTGTCTTTTATGCATGATATATTTACATCTTGTGTGCATCTCTGTTGACTACTTGTCTCCTCTGTTCCTTACTGGAATTATAGCGGGATTATGCGTCTGTAGCTGATGGGTGATTCTGTGGCTCTCAGGGTTTAGCACTGCCTCATATTCTCCGTCTCTCTCTCTCTCTCATTAGAAAATACATAACATAAATTTACCATTAGTGACATCTAGCACATTCACAATGTTGTGTAACCATCAGTATCATCCAGTTCCAGAATATAATTCCTCTTAATTTTTTAAATAAAATGTTAGAAACTTACTTCCTCAGTTTACAAACTTGTCTAGATAAGAAACTAAAAAAGATTTCTTGAAACCATGTGACCTGATCAGACTGGTTTGACAAGGATTCAGGAATCTACTGTGACTTTGGGCAAGGACCTTTCTGCCTGGAAACTGTAGCATTTGTTTGCAAAGGGACTTGCCTTTTGTTAATTGAGTAATTAGAATTGTCTCTCCTTTCTTAGAAAAGTATGACTGTTCATATATATATATATATATATATATGTATATATATATAATTTTTTTCCTTTAAGGTAGATGAGCGGGGAGGGGACTAGTAGGAGGGAATGGATGATGGGGAAGGAGGAAAGAGGGATAAAAAGGGAGAGAAAGAACACAAAATACAGGGTGGAACTATATGAATATACAGGGGTAAAAAGGAACAAAAAAGAAGGAAAAAAACCAATCAGGGTATAACCCATGGTTGCATATGTCATTACATGTTAATTTAAATTCCTACTTTTTTCTTCTTTGATTTGTTCTGTTCTAAAAACATTTAAGGAGATGGAAGTGTAAGCAAAACTGATTTAATAGTTGCATAATGGGTATATCAAATGACTTATTAGTCTGTACCCTACTAACATGTTAGACCTCACTGGGTCTGACAGTGTGCTGTACTGTGCTGTACTGTGCTGATTGTGGATCAGACCATCAACTGTTCATATGCAGGTTCAAACTGAAACTAAAGAAAATTAGAACAAGTGTATGAGAGTCAAGGTATGACCTACAGTATATCCCATCTAGGTTCAGAGACCACCTCAAGAACAGGTTTGATGCATTAGATGCTAATGGTTGAAGACCAGCCAAGATGTGGCATGACATCAAAGACATAATTCCTGAGAAAAGCAAAAAGTTATTAAAAAGACAGGAAAGAAAGAAAAGACCAAATTACATGTCAAAAGAGACTCTGAAACTTGCCCTTGAACACCAGGCAGCAAAGGTAAAAGGGAGGCATGATGAAGCTAAAGAGCTAAACAGAAGATTTCAAGGGCATCTTGAGAAGATATAATAAAATATTATAATGACTTGTGCAAAGAGCTAGAGATAGAAAACCAAAAGGGAAAACATGCTCTGTTTCTCTCAAGCTTAAGGAATTGAAATAAAAATTCAAGCCTTGAGTGGCAATAGTGAAGGATTCTACAGGGAAAATATTAAATGATTCAGGACGCATCAAAAGAAAATGGAAAGAACACAGAGTCATTATACCAGAAAAAAATTGGTGGATGATCATTTCAAGATGTTGCATATGATCAGGAATTGATGGTACCAAAGGAGGAAGTGGAAGCTGCCTTGAATGAATTTGTGAAACACAAAGCTCCAGGAATTGATGGAATAACAATAGAGATGTTTCAACAAACAGATGCAGCACTGGAAGCGCTAACTTGTTTATGCCAAGAGGTTTGGAAAACAGCTACCTGGCCAACTGACTGGAAGAGATCCATATTTGTGCCTATTCCCAAGAAAGGGGATCCAACCAAATGTGGAAATTATTGAATGATATCATTGATATTAACATAAGTAAAATTATGCTAAAGATTACATACAGAGAATTGCTGGAAAATCAAGCTGGATTCAGAAGAAGGGGTGGAACTAGGCACATCATTGCTAATGTCAGATGGATATTAACTGAAAGCTGAGAATACAAGAAAGATGTCTATCTATGTTTTATTTACTATGCAAGGTATTTGACTGTGTGGATCACAACAAATTATGGATAACATTGCAAAGAATGGGAATACCAGAGCACCTAATTGTATTCATGAGGAATCAGTACTTGGACCAGGAGGCAGTCATTTGAACAGAACAAGGAAACACTGACTGGTTTAAGGTCAAGAAAAGTGTGCATCAGGGCTGTATCCTTTCGCAGATCTTCCTAGAGGAAGTGCAACCAGAGTGCTCCTTGGAAGCAAGGATGGCTAGACTGTGTCTTATGTATTTTGGACATGTTGTCAGGAGGGACCAGTACTTATAGAAGGACATCATGCTTGGGAGAGTGGCAGGTCAATGAAAAAAGGGAGGCCCCTCAATTAGATGGATTGACACAGTGGCCTTAACAATGGGCTTAAACATAAAAAGGATCATATCATGTGCTTGGCACAGAATCGGGGAGTATTTTGTTCTGTTGTACATAGGGTCCCTGTAAGTCATACCTGACTTCAAGACACCTAACAACAACAACAACAACAATAATAGTAAATATTGTCTTTCCTAACACTGCTCTGGAAGAAGAAAAAGATGTCTACATTTGGTGAAATACATTCTTGCTTTGAGATAACTACCTACATCCACTTGTGGTTAGGTGCTGTTGAGTCATGTCCAACTCAGAGCAACCCTCATAGGCTTTTCAATGCTTGATTGTTATGGGAGTGGACTGTAACATCCTTCTTCCATTTTTACGGTGCTAGAGATGGAACCTGGGTCCTTGCAAAGTGTGGAGCAGCACTCTAACAACTCTTACAGATGAGAAAAGGAAGGTTCAGAGAAGTTAAACAACTTTTCCAAGAGCATACAGCTACTATGGTTTAGAGCCAAGATTCAACCTCTGGTGTGTTTGACCCTAGAGTCCACACTCTCAATTAACAATGAATGCAGCTCTTTTTATTCTACAATGCAATGCCAAGTGTGTCAGAAATGCAGTGTGAGATTCAAGAGCAAAAAGCATCATCAAATAAAGCTGCTTGGATAAGTGAAATTAATTGTACAAAACTGTAAGCTTACACTTATCATAAAAATAATAACTCTACCTCCTGCTCTTTCCATCTGGCCCCCTCAATAGAGCTGATGCACAATCTATGTGAAAACTTCCAGTGGACCTCTGTCTTCATCTACAGAATTTGCTCACACCATCCCCCTTTTTGCCTCTTTAAATCCTTGGACTTTGTTTTAATCTTCCTGGTACATTTTTCCTCCCTCTGGCTCCCTTTCTTAGCTCCTGATTCTGGCTTTCCACACCTCTGCTATACCCATTTTTGATGTGCCATATGAGTTCAAACCAGCAGCCATTCTTGGAAATGATCATAACATTGACCTTGTAGGAACTGTAGGCAAGAGAGGCTCAGATTTGGTTCCCCACCTCTGTCTCAGGCTCTGCTACAGACATCCCCTGTCAGGATAGCTATGTATGGACCATTAGAAAAACATCCTTTGATGTTCAGATGCAAGTAGAGTAGGTACTATCTTCCTTATTTTAAGTAGTCATAAACATTTCAAGCATACAAAAAAATGCATAGAACAATAAATCGATATCTAAGAACACTGCTTGGATTGGACTCATTTACATTTATTTTTCCCTAAAGTTAAAATAGGGGCTGGGATTTAGCTCAGTTGGTAGAGTGCTGCTCAGCACTCTCTGAGGACCTTGGTTCAGTTCCAAGCACTGCAAAAATGGAAGATGGACATGGCAATCCACTCCCGAAGCAATCCCCAATCAGCCATTGAAAACCCTATGGTGATTGCTATGAGTCGGACCCAATTCAACAGCACCTATCAACAATAAAGTTAAAATAAGACATGGGGCTGGGCACATAGCATAGTATATACAAAGCTCAGCATTTGATCCCCAGCACAGAAAAACAGGTAAATAAATAAATAGTTATAGATGTGATTAAACACCTTCCCATCTCCCTCCCTCCCTTCCTTCCTTCCTTCCTCAGAGAATGCACCATCTTTTTTGTTTGTTTGTTTGCTCATTAGTTTTGAGACTGTCTTGCTGTGTAGCCCTAGCTGACCTGGAACTCATTGCATAGCCAAGGCTGGCCTCAAACTCATGATCCTCTTGCCTTCACCTCCCAAGTGCTAGGAATACAGGGGTATGGGATCATGTCTGTTTCTACTGTAATTTGATTTGATTCTTCCCATCCAGGTTTGAAAACTATCTATATATTTATCTATTTATCTGAATCCACAATTAATACTATTATTTTGTGCATTCTTAAAACTTTTATATAAATATACTATAGGTATCTTTTGCAACTTACTTTTCCAAAGTTGTGGTTTTAAGATTTACCTATGTTGAAACATATGCCTAAATTCATTCATTTCATCTACTATATAACATACCCTCCACCATGCATATGTAAATACAGCTGCCCCTTGGTATCTGCAGGTGATTGGTTACAGGATCCCTGGGGACACCAAAATTCCCAGATGTTCTAATCCCTTATGTACTTCCATGTACTTATAATCATCTTCAGATTACTTATAATATTTAACTCAATATAAATGCTGTGTAAATAGTTGCTATACTATATTGTTTAGGGAATAATAACAAGAAAAATGGTCTATTCATGTTCAGTACATGTGCAGTTTTTTTCTTGAATACTTTCAATCTTCAGTTGGTTGAATCTATGGATGTGGAAGCTGGGGAGGCTTGACCGTACATATTACATTACTAAGTTCCCTACTCATAGAAATTAACATAACATTTTGTTTTTCACCATTTCAAAAGATACCATAATGACCAATTTTGAGCTTCTGTTCTTGTAGACATGTGCCAAACTCTATTTTTAGAACAAATTCCTGGAAGTAGAATCACTGGGTCATAGTGTACTTATAGAGGTACAATTTTAGGAGATACTGCCAATTGCTCTCTCGTTGATTGCACCGATTTACATTCCCATTGCCCGAGTCTGAGAATTCCCATTTTCCTTTGTCCTTGACAACTCTTGGCATTGTCAGGTATCTTGATTTTTACCAATCTGACTGCTAAAATATAATTTCTGATTGTTTTATAATGGCTATATCTTTAAGTTATTGATTCAATTCCTTTATTGACCTATAAAACCCAATGAAGCTTTCTATTTCTTTTTGACTCAATTTTGCCCATTTATATTTTATTTCATTTTATTTATTTATTTACTTATTTATTTTGCGGTGCTCAGGGGGTTGAACTCAGGGCCTCATGCTTGCATGCTTAGTGCTCTACCACTAAGCTTCACCTCCAGCCCATTTTTTACTTTTTTAAATTTTGAGACAGAAGCTCACTACACTACACAGGCTTCCTCTGGTCTTGAACTTGCAATCCTCCTGCCTCTGCCTCCTGAATCACTGGGATTACAGGCATGAGCCACTGCACCCAGTAGCAATTTGTATTTTAAAAAATTACTTACTTATCTATATTTCAAATGTCTTGGCATAAAGTTAATTATGATATTTTCTTATTATTTTAAAATTTACTGTAATGTATGCCTTTTCATTTCTGATATTGTCTTTTTTCTCTTTTCATTAGTGCTCACTAGAGGTTTGTTACATTACTCTTTTTAGAAAATAAGTTTTTGTGTTGTTGACACTCTTCTTCATTTTTAATTTCATTAATTTCTGTGCTTGTCTTTAGTATTTTCTTTCTTCTTCTTCTTTTTTTTTTTTTTCATATCACTCTGGTCCCTTTTCTAACTACTACTTCTTTTTATTTGTTGTTTTGAGACAGGGTCCTGTTATGTTGCCTGGCTGGCCTCTCTAACTCGAAGTCCTCTTACCTCAGCCTCCTGAATTCTGGGATGACAGGCATGTGCCATCATGCCTAGCTCCTTTCCCTAACTATTAACTATTTTAATTTCATGATTAATTTTTGTTTTGGAGATGCTAGAAATCAAACCCAGGGCTTTGTGCATGCTAGGCATAGCACTCTATCACTGAGTGATATTCCCATCCCATAATAATTTTTAATCTTTCTTTTTTTATATGCATTTAAGGTAATAAATTTCTCTTCAAAACTGCATTCGCTGCTTTGATAAGTGGCACTTTCATTGTCATTTAATCCTAAATAATTAGTAATTTTCATCATAGTTTCTTGATTGATGTTTGTATTCAGAAAATTGTTTTAAATTTTCTAACTATATTAGAAGTACAATATGATTTGTTATGGTTTTGCTAAAGCACTTTTAATTTCAGCGTATTTTAGGCAGAAAGTGTGGTCTGAAGTATGTACATAATTTTGTATTTGTTGAGACTTCTCTGTGACCTAGATTGGGGTAAGTTTTTGTAAATATGTTACTAGATTTTAAGGTAAAGTCCCAATTCCCAGATTTAGGCTCAGCCACTCTGTCTCCAATATGCCAATTAAAGAGACGGTGATGAAAAGTAGAGAAAAGAGATTTAATCAATGTGCACATTGGGAAGAGGAAGAGGTGACCCCAACTCTGTCTTTGGGGAACTTACATGAGCTTCAGTTTTAAATAGAGGAAAAGCTGGGGGCAAGGATTAGAGGTATGTAAGCAGCCTTTCAGTTCCAGTATTGCAGGGCGTTTTCAGGGAACTTTCTGTCCCTTTACCAGAGGGCATTATTTGTGGTCTTTTATGGAAGAGATGTTTATCAATAATAGCTTCCCAGATCCTATCTGGCTGTGGATTTAGGACAAGGGCTAGTGACCTTCAGATGACTCTTGGGGGCTTACAATGATTTCCAGTAAGAGCAATTTATGTCTAAGTGCCCCTTACAAATATTCTACATGTACATAAACAGAATGTATAATATTGTTCATTGATCTTGCTTCTTTTTGGTACAGATGTGTGTCCCAGCCTTTTTCTGATGAAGTTGAGATCTTATTTGTCCTTGGGGACCTTGAGCAGCCACATAGTAATGCTTGTATGGGGCAAAGCTACCCACATCTTGCATCATGTCCCACATGAGCTTGGTGTGGTTGGTGCGGGAACAGCAGGAGATGTACCTCAGTTTGTTCACATTCTTGATCATCTTGTGGCCCTTGTTGAAGGTCAAGGCCAGTCACAAGTCCAAAGCTGTGTGGTCCATACTTCTGGGAGTCAGCAGTGGCCACTGCTCTTCAGTTGGTGGTTGTTACTGCAGCGGAAGGCACCTATCAGTTTCTGAAAGCAGAGTATGAATTGGAATCATCAATTTATCTTTCCAGTTCCATCTATTTTTGCTATAAATATTTTAAATCATGTTGGTAGGTATATACAAGTTAGGTATGTTTATAATTATCTGGTAAATTTCTTGTTTTATCACTCACTGATGACATTCTTTCTTCCTAGGATGTTTTTATTTTTTAAAGTCTATTTTGTTTCATGAGTGTAGCTATATCATATTTCTCTCTGTTCAATTCTGAGAGTTAGTTTTAGGTAATTTATTTAGTTAGGTAGTTTCCATCTTTTGAAAATAGTGTCTCTTATTAAAAGCAAGTAGTTATTTTTTCTTGATTTTAAAAGTATATCTGAGAATATCTGCCTTTCAACTGGTGAATTTAATCCTTTTATATTTATTATTATTAATATAGATTGGGTTATATATACTAAAGGTAATACAAGGAAAACCAAAGTTTGGTTTTATTTGTTTTCCTATTCTCATACTGAATAATCAACACAGAATGCTTCTGGGACGCTATGTGTGAGGGTTGTTTTCTTCCACACCAACAAAGCAAACTTCAGTGAACACCAGCTGTGTGTTCCAATTCAATTCAATATCAAAACTATGCACATAGCAATAGCATTAGATTCCACAAGTTGAAGGCTGAGACCCACAAGAGTACCCTGACTTCAGATGCCAGTCACAAGCCCCAGTCTTTGTGGCCTGTACTTCTAACCTATTGGTTATAAATCATGGTTCCTACAATTCCCTCCTCTGGTTTGATTAATTTGCTGCAATGGTTTGCAGGATTCAGAGAAATACTTTACTTACATTTACCCATTTATTACAAAGGATGCAAATGGATAGCCAGATGAAGTGATGCATAGGGTGAAGTATAGGAGAAGGAGTGTGGAGCTTTCATGCCCTCTTGCTACCCTGAAGTCACCTTCATGTGTTCAGCTATCTGGAAGCTTCCTGATAGCTGGTCTGTGGTGGTCAACATAACCTTCAGCCCTTTTCTCCTCTCTGGAGATTGGGGAATGAGGTTGAGAGCCCCCATCCTAAAGCTCCTTAGGGGTCCCTGCAATCAGTGGACTCATTAATATGCCAAAAGATAGTCATTAATCAGGAATTTCAGAAGCTATATATCAGGAAACAGAATGAAGACCAAATACATATTTCACAATATCGTATCTACCATTTTATTTATTTATTTATTTGTTTATTTATTTATTTATTTTTGCAGTACTGAGGGTTGAATCCAGGGCCTTGAACCTGCATGCTTGGCAAGTGCTGGACCACTGAGCTGCACCTCCAGCCCATTTTTTGACTTTTTGAGACAGGGTCTCGCAAAGTTACACAGACTGCACCTGGTCTCGAACTTACGATCCTTCTGCCTCTGCCTCTTGAGCCACTGGGATTACAGGCGTGTGCCACCGAGCCTGGCTTATTATTATTATTCTTAATTTATAGACAAGAAAACTGAGATTCAAAGAGGTTAAATTACTTGCCTAAGGTCACATGTCTAAGTGGCAAAATCCATCTACACCCCACCTTCATTTGGTAATGAATCATGTGCAGGCTTGAATTCATTGGAATATGCTGATCATTTCAATGCATGGTTAATTTTTCGATGATTAGATTTGTGTCACAAAGAGAGCTATTGACTATCCTCAAATATCTCCCGATGGTAAATTGGATAAAATGTGAGTTTTACCCTTAGTTTTTTCTGTGTTTTGAAAACTGATTCTTTGAGCACCTTATGTTTCCCAGTATGCTTACAGTCTCATTTTTATTATACATTATTTTGTACTGTAAACAACCAGTGATGTGCTGAGCATAGATGAAATATAACATAGAAGAGACTACTGCCCTCACGCTTATGGAAGATGGTTATCATACAAAAGACAATGTCAATCCTTAAGATTTCTTACTTGAAAATTCTGTCTATGTGTCCACCCATCTATCCTTTGATGTGGGACAGTTTTATGGCGAAGGTTGTAATTGTGATTGCACAAATTTCTAGCCCACTTCTTCAGCCTTCCAATCATGTTTCTTACTAACAAGGCTGAGATCCCAGGGGATGAAGCACTTTGTGGATAGCTCACTACCACCTCATGTTATCTGAAGAAATCTAACAAAGCCCACTGAAGGTGAAGAGTATCATAGTATCATCTCTGTTCATGAAAGACAGCTCAATTTTCAGTTGGGGAACGAAGAGTATATTTAAGGACAAAATGCTGGTGAAATAGCTTGGCTGAGTAAATGCTCCTGCAGCAGTGATTATTGCCTCATCACTCAAAGGTGAAGGAACAGGGGAAAATGGTACAGATTGCATCCCTCAGGTAACAGATGAGATAAAGAAGAACAATATAGTTCAAAAGCTAGAAATGACCCACATGGTCGTCTGCCAACTCTGAAAAGGAACATCTGTACCAATTTCAAATTATGCAGCCATATTGAGAATTCATCTCTTCTCCTCATCTTAATGAAAAGTTATGGTAAGACTTGGTTTGGTTTAGACAGATCCAGGGAGAAACATTTGAACAACACATCTCTGGCTGACACTGAAAAAAAAAAACAAGGATGGAATGAGTGTTAAGGGTCAGGCTCTGTGCTAAGCCTTGACATACATTATCTTAATTTTCTCATTAGTCCTTTGAAGAAAGTTTAAAAATTTTTTTATTTGTAGGATATTGTAAATCTCAGAAATTTAAATTCACATTGCTAGTTATTGGAACAGCTGGAATTTAAGCCCATTCAGCTTGGCTGTCAATCCATATTACTTTTATTTATGTGTTTAATTTATTATTGTTGTTGTTGTTTTCTGAGACAGGGTCACACTGTGTAGTCCAGATTAGCCTGGAACTCTCTATGTAGATCAGGTTGACCTCAAAGTTGCAGCAATCCTCCTGCCTGTCCCTCCCGAGTGCTGGGATCACAGGCGTGTGCCACCACATTTGGCTCTCCATATTGCTTTTAAGTGAGATGATGTCTATAATTTAGCGGTATAGAGGTTAAAAGTGTGATTTTAAGCTATTCACACTGGTTTCATTCCTTTCCCACCTCCCTGAGCCAATGAAAAGGAATTTGGCACAGACGTTTTCCCCTGACTTTATCGCAGAGTCCTGTAGATTCCAGCTCCCCCTCCACAATACAGTCGTTGCCTTAAAAATAGGACTCCAGCCACCTCTCACCAGGTCTGTGATGGTTAACCTTGAATGTCAAATTGGTTTAATTAAGAAATACCTAGGAGATTAGTAAAGCACACCTCTGGGTATGTTTGAGAGCATTTCTGGAGGCAATTAGATCATGAGGACTCTGACCTAATCAATGGATTATTCCCTTCACAGATTCATAATATGATGGCAATATTGGGAAGTGGTGAAAGGTAGGTGGTGGGGCCTAGTTGGAGGAAATAGGTCACTGGAGGGTGTGTCCTTGGGGGCTGTATCTGGCCCTGGTTCCTTCCTGTATATTCTCCCTTTTCTCTACTTCTCCCTTGCCAAGAAGTGAAGAACAACCTCTTCCACATGCTCCTACTTCCACGATGTTCTGCCCAACCACAGACTGAACCCTCCAAAATTGGGAAGCAAAATAAATCTTTCCTCCTTTAGGTTGTTTATATCAGATACTTGGTCACAGCAATGTAAAAGTAACTAATACAAGGTCTCAGTCTTGAAGCTCTCTTGTCCTGACCTGTGTCAAGCGCAGCAGAATGACTTGAAATTCAACTTCTCCCTCTTTACCTCATCCCTCACCTCTACCCTAGAGTTTCTAGCTTCATTGCTTTTCTCCAGTTTCTTACCTCTCTCTGCTCACTAGAACAGCTTGCATGCTAGGCACCGCTTTCCAGGTTACGGACATGATGTCTATCACCTCTCTGGCTGTCTTGCCAGCACCTCTTCGGCCACTTTAGCTCAGCTCCATTCCTGGGACAACCTGTTCCCCACCACAATGTAATGCAGTCACCTCTCCTTCTCTCAGTGCCTGACACTCAGAAGTGGGAAATGCACTGATCATCTCCTATGTGTCAGGCACTGGTACAAGTTCTGCACTGGGGATGCAAGTATGAACAGGGAGATCGTGATTGTCACAAGTAAAGCAAGTTCTGAGATAATGAGACCAGTGTCCTAAAGAGACAAATGTGCATGGGGTGCCTGATGTCACAGTAAGAAAGTTTCCTCCGAGGCTGAAAGAGGGATCAGAGGCAGCTTCACAGAGTGAACACTTACCTGAATCTAAGAATGAGTAGGAGTTTCCATAATCTCCCACCAGCTGGGTTGCTATGGATATAGCTATAGTAAGCAACCGAAACCCAAGGAGTAGGGGTAGGAGAGATGAGAAAGTGCAAGGGAGGATACTTCAGAACTTTTCATAGCCTATATACAGTCTCTTGCCTGCAGCCCTAGCACTGTGGCATCCGATCCCATCAGATCTTGGAAGCTAAGCAGGGTCAGGCCTGGTTAGTACTTGGATGGGAGACTGCTTGAGAACACCAGATACTGTAGGCTTGGGAGAAGGACCCGGCAACCCACTCCCAAAAAGCAATCCGCCACTGAAAACCCTATGAACAGCAGAGAATCACTAACAAAGTGTTTCGCCTTTTGCATATAGGGTCGCTATGAGTTGGACACTGACTCAATGGCACCTAACAACAACAACGACATATACAGTTTCTTAAGGTTGAGGAAAAATTTTATTCCTGATAAGAGTTTCACTCTTTCACTAATAGCGACAAATTCCTTCCATTCTTCCTATTTTGTGAGACGAAATGGCAGAGAGACAAGAAGTTATTCTGTGAATAATTATGTTTCCTTTAGTAATAACTACCATATCTTCAAAGGCAGTTACTGTGTTAGGGTAGTATGTGTGGAAGGTTCTCTCTAATTGGATACAATCTTCTCAGTCTATTCCCAGACTGAGTTGTCAGAGGCTCCCCCTGCTGGTGAGAGCTGAGAGTTGAGAAATCCAATTGCCCTCTTCACAGGGCTTCCTGCTCCTTTCCTTTAGGTGTCCAACAATCTAAGAGCCCTGGCCTGTATTCTAAGGTGGAGAAGTTCAGCCTGATTGGGTCCTGTATCATTGGGTTGACTGAGGTGAAGGACACTGAGTGTGGTCGAAGCCAGCCATGGTGGACAGTGGCCAACCCCAGGAACTTTAGTTGCTAGAATGGGATTTGCTGCGAATAGAGGTAGAGGAACTCTTTGAAGGTAAGATATACTTTTCTCAGGACCAGGACTCCTGAGGAGACTCACAGCCCAAATATCCAAGGTTCTCATTTTATTCCTTCTTGGAGCCACATCGACCAGGAAGCCAGGCTGCTCTGAGACCATGGGTTTGGCCCCAATTTCTCAACACCATCACAAGATGGCGGTGGCAGAGCTAGTGCTGGTGTGTAGCCCAATCCCTTACTTGTGATGGGGCCAGAGACCAGCACCAGAGGTGGGGCCTCAGTTCACCAGCTCAGCTTCTCACCAGCAGTTTTTCAGGGGAAGGAGGTTGCCTCTGGGTTGGGTTGGCTGAGAGGCCCCTTGTCATTACTAACAGAGCCTCAGGATTATTGTTTTAGCCACTAGCTTACTTGTCAAATGGATTGGCCTTAAGGGATAGGTCAGAATCAATTCCAGCAACCAGCACTTGAAGGATGCAGACTCACCATGTTATACCAATCTTTCTAGTTTATTGTTAAGGCTAGCCATGAGTTCCATATCTCTTTACTTTCTTGGATTCATTGACTTTTCCTGTCTCTGGATTCCTCTGGGTTGTGCATATTTTTCCAATATTCATCTTTAATCCCAAATCTCAGGGAGAAGAATTGGGAGTAGAGAAAGGAATCAGTTTTTCTTTCCTAGGGGATCCCTAACCTCATTGTGCAAATGAATCCCATTTCTGTCCTCAGAGCCCTGCATGCCAGGAAGGACCTCCTCTGCTCAGCTGAGTTTCTAGCTTTTGTATGTAGGGTCGTTATGAATTGGACACCGACTATAGCCCTCTAGATGCTTCCTTGGGTAAGGAAGACTTTAAAGACCACTTTAAGGGTAATCTACGCCAAACTGCTGGCAGCTTCTTTGGCTTAATGAAAGAAAAAACCTGTTACACATAATTTATCTCATTTAATCTTCCCAGTAACTCTGTGAAGTAGGCATTTTTGTCATCCTCATTTCATAGGGAGGAATGCTAAGGCCCAGCAGCGTGAAGTAACTTGCCCACATTTTCAGTTGTTGTTGTTGTTGTTTGGTGCCGTCGAGTCGTGTCCGACTCATAGCGACCCTCATAGGGTTTTCAATGGCAGACTGTTTCGGGATTGCCTTGGGAGTGGATTGCCAGGCCCTTCTCCCATTTTTGCGGTGCTGGGATTGAACTTGGGACCTCAGAGACTGCAGTGCAGTGCTCTACCAACTGAGCTAAATCCCAGCCCTTCACACATTTTCAGTAGTCAGTAGCAAAGCAGAAATTCAAAGCTAGCTCTGTTGGACTCAAAAGCTATTCCCACATGCTGCTTCCTACCATGGAAAGTGCCCCAGCCTGAATGGATAATATTCACTTACGAATAAAGGATATATTTCAATGAATGCCAAAATCAATAATGAGTTTCCTATTAATCCACTGATATTATTGCCTCTGTTTGACTTTGGCCTCTGTATTTGTTATGGGCTGAATTGTATTGTCCTCAGATCCTTATGATGAAGTCCTAACCCCTAATAACTCAGAATATGAATTTGGAGATAGGGTAGTTAAGGTAGAATGAGGTGATACAGGTGGGCCTTAACCCAACATGTCTGGTGTCCCTATTAGAAAAGATTACGACACAGACGTGCACAAAGGGACGATCTTGTGAAGACACAGAGAGAAGGTAACTGTTATAGACCACTTGTATGTGTTCTTACATTCTGTTTTTTTTTTTTTTTTTCCAGTTCTGGGGGCATTGAACCCCAGGGCTTTGCACATGCTAGGAAAATGCTCTACCACTGAGCTGCACTCCCAATCCCTTTTTAAATTTTTTTTTTTTTATTCTGAGACAGAGTCTCTTTAAGTTGCACAGGCTGCCTCTGGTCTTGTGCTTGGTATCCTTCTGCCTCAGTGTCTGAGTAGCTGAGATTACAGGCTAGTGCCATGCCTGGGGCTCTCCCCACATTCTTAGGTTGGAACTGTACCCCTCAATATGGTATTAGGTGGGTCCCTTAGGAGGTAATTAAGTCTGAGGGTGGAGCCCTCGTGCTGAGGTTGTTGTTGTTGTTAGGTGCCATCAAGTTGTGTCCGACTCATAGCAACCGTCCTAGGGTTTTCAATGGCTGTTTCAGGACTGCCTCAGAAGCAGAGTCACGTCCTTCTTCCATTTTTGCAGTGATGGGAATAGAACTTGGGACCTCAGAGACTGCAGAGCAGCGCTCTACCCATTGAGCTAAATCCCAGCCTGAGTTGAGATTAGTGCCCTTATAAAAAGAGACAAGAGAGAGATGGCTTCCTCTCTCTCTGCTCTCTGCCATCTGAGGGTACAATAAGATAGTCATCTGCAAACTAGGAAGCAAGCTGTCACCAGACACCAGGCCTGCTTGCATCTTGATCTTGGACTTCGCAGCCTATTTAATTGAGAGGAATAAATGTTTACTGTTTATGTCTATGGTAATTTGTTACAGCAGTCCAATCTGACCAAGACAATGATCACCTACAAGTCAAGCAAAGGGGCCAGAATCATACCAACCCTGCTGATACTTTGATTTTGGATTTCTAGCTACCAGAGTTGTGAGTGAACAAATTTCTGTTGCTTGAGCCACCCAGTCTGTGGCACTCTGTTATGATAATCCTAGCAAACGAATCTGGAATTTATAGCTCTCATTAACACTCATTTCCCATGAAGTCAGCAAAGTAGGCTTCCATAAAGAACAAGCAGGCTCTATGATCTTTCCTTTATAGAACTGCTTTCTCTGAGAATCTCCGCCCCCCCGTCCTAGGAGAAGAGACTGGAAACTAGAAAGTGTTGATTTTTGCATGTACTCTGTTTCATCATGGTTTTATTCTTCATAAGCATTTAAAGTGTCTGCAGCCACACCACTATGGTGTCCGATCCCATCAGATATTGGAAGCTAAGTAGGGTTGGACCTGGTTAGCACTTGGATAGGAGACCACCTGGGAACACCAGGTGCTGTAGGCTTTCAAGAAGGACCTGGCACCCAAAAAACACCCAAAAAACAATCTGCCATTGAAAACCCTATGAATGGCAGAGAAATACTGATAATAGTGTTTAGTCTGTTGTACATAGGGTTTCTATGAGTTGGACGCCTGCAGCCATAGACCTGTGGCATCCAATCCTGTCAGATCTCAGAAGCTGAGCAGGGTCAGACCTGGTTAGTAATTGGATGGGAGACTGCCTGGGAACACCAGGTGCTGTAATCTTGGGAGACAGACCTGGCAAGCCACTCCCAAAAATCAATTCACCATTGAAAACCCTATGAACAGCAGAGAAGCACAGACAATAGTGTTTCACCTGTTGTACGCAAGGTCACTATGATTCGGACACCGAGTCGACGGTGCCTAACAACAACATGAGTCGGACACTAACTCAATGGCACCTAACAACAACAACAAGCATTGAAAGTAGTTGTCTTGAGCTGGGCACTGTGGTGCACATTTATAATCCCAGAGACTTGGGAAGCAAGGGCAGGAGGATTTTAAGTTCAAGGCCAGAGGCAGCCTGTGTAACTTAGATCCTGTCTCAAGATAAAAAGCAAAAAATGGGCTGGGAGTGCGGCTCAGTGGTATAGCACTTGCAAAGCAAGAGAGAGGCCTTGGGTTCAACCCCCTGAGTACTGCTGAAAAAAAAAAAGTTGTTTTCATTGAGCACTCTGAATGTGTGATACTTCACATACATTTAGTCTTCAAAACTACTGTATGAGGTGACTGGTATCATTGCCATTCTGAGGATGGAGAAACTGAGCCACAAGGACAAGTAATTTGTGGAATTTTACAGTGTGGCAGTAAAGACTGTGATTCACTGCTCTGCTTTCCCATCACTTTTCAAACTTTCCTGGTTGATTATTACAGACAGGAATGGAGAGAAAGGCGAGGTCTTGCACTTAAAGTGTGGTCCTTACAGCAACAGCAGGCATGACCTGGAAGCTTGTTAGAACTGCAGAAACCCCACTTTATCCTCCAGGTACTGCCAAGGATCTACATTTCTATGAGATCCACCAGTAGGATTGTCTGTATATTATTTGCTGGGCCCAGGGCACAACAAAAATGCAAAGCTCTTAAACTATGTAAGATTTTTGAGATAGTAGCATCAAAGCATTACAGCAAGCGTGGGTGCGACCACACAGGTTTCACATCCTATGGGATCAGCTCTGCCCCAGGTGATGTTATTGTTAGGTGCCATTGAGTTCGCAGACCCTCGTAGGGTTTTCAATGGCTGATTGTCTTGGGATTGCTGCAGGAGTAGATTGCCGTGTCCTTCTCCTGTTTTTGTAGTGCTGGGGTTTGAACCTGGCTCCTCAGAGAGTGCAGAGTGAAACTTTATCAACTGAACTAAATCCTAGCACCCCCCTACTAGGTGATACAACACACAAATATACGATAAAAGGAGAGAAGTAGTTTCCTAGAAGATCCCAAGATGCTACCCTTCACCAAAAGGATGGTTTTAATTTTAACCGTTTGTATTCTTACTTTAAAAATATACAATGTAGCATTTACACTCTTTAATATGTCTATTGTTTTTAATATAAAATGAAATTCTGTCCCCCCCCCGCAAAAAAAAACCTTGAAGGAAAACTGACATTCCTATATTTATCTATAGTGTCCATAGTCCACAGCATTCTGTCCACCAAGAAGTACATGCAGCCCCATGCAAAAGGCCTGGGCTTAGCCCATGCTAGGTGCAGACTGCAGAGCCCTTCAGCAGGTGCTTTTGACAGAATCACCTCATTTATAAGTCTCATGTCCCTTTCTTACAAGAAGCTCAGCACTCCTGTAGTATCAGCCTGGACTCATTATTTAAGCTCACTGAGTCTCAGGCTTCTCATCTGTATAAAATGGGGAGAAGATAGCACCTAGCAGGGAGGGATGTGGTGAGTTTAAATGAAGAAGAGGTAAAATTAAATTCAGAGAACATTTCCTGGCATGTGCTAAATGTTCAATAAATGTTAGCTTGTTATGATATCCTGGAAATTAGGTTGTTGCACATTGAGGAAGGCAGACAACAAGACAGAGGATGTCCCCAGGGGATTTACCCAGGTGACTGAGCTCCGGGGAATGGCATTTATTACAATAAGTCTATCTTGAGCTGGGGTCTGGTCTTTATTCTCCAAATGTGGAAATCTGATATTGTCAGTACTCTGAAAGTACAGCTGTAATAGTGGGGTGTTTACAATTCTGGACACTGGTAATGTGCACATATGTGTATATAGAGGTGGGGAGAGAGAGCAAGTAGAAGATTAGTGAGGATGATCTTTATTTTTTTTCAGTGAGAGAAATTACTTCTACAAAGAGCTTGACGGTCACCGGGAGAAGTGACAGCACACATCAATGACAAGATGGTCTCCAGGGACTGTCCAGCTCTCAGCTTTGATGCCAAATCACCTTTGTGGCTTCTATGTTTTGAAACAGCCAGAGCTAGGTAGAACTATGGAGCCCTTAAGCCTCAAGGGGGTGCTCTAAGCCTCAGTTTTGGGGACTAAGCAAACATATCTAGCCAGGGCTTGTTCTTTGGAAGGAGCTGGGTGGGTGGATGGATTATGCTTAGGAAGGTGGATTTTCTGTTAGTATGGGCATATGGGAATGCACTGGGGTTTAGCTCAGATGGTAGAGCACTTGCTCTGCATACTCTGAGGCCTTGGCTTCAATCCCAAGCACCACAGAAATGGAAGAAGGATCTGGCAGGCCACTCCCAAAACAAACAGCCATTGAAAACCCTATGAACAGCAGCGAAGCACTGACATAGTGCTGGGTGGGCATGCCATAGTGTCAGGGAGCATTTCATTCTGTTGTACTTGTATTTCATATGTTGTCACTATGAGATGTACCCAACTCAAGGACACCTAACAACATGCCTAATGTAAACATTTCAAATACTAGAGAAACTATCACTCTGAAAGTGAAAGTTCCTTCTAGTATTCCCTGTCATGCTCTGCTCTCCCCAAAAGAAAAATATACACTGTCAAGAGCTTGATGTGTTTGCTCTGACTATCTTAAGGAACTAACTAGCTAAACAACTAAATGTGTATACAAGAGCTTACACACACGTTTTTGCATAAATATGAGCACTGATATTTAAATTCACAAAGATAACTTGAAGTTTATGCTGTGTGATTGTTCTCTTCCTATGAGCAAGTAGCACAGAAAAGAAAATTATTAGAAAATCATAATCTGAATGTGAAAAAAAGAGAGTGAGTGAATCTTTTGAAATGTCTCTCAGCTAAAAGAGTGCCTCATGGATCACATTTTGGACAATGTTGAAGTCCTCTATGTCATTTTGAGGTTTCCTTATGCACAAATTATAACTGGGACATATTGTTCCTTTTAAGATTCCTTACATTTGGATGAAAATTAATAGTTTTCTTTAACCTACCTATGAGTTCTTTGAAAAGATGATTCATAACCTATTTAAGTGATTAAAATTGTCCTGTTAATTTTTTATTCATGTTTTAAAAGAGAAAATTTTGGTACCAATTATTAAGATAGACAGGTCAACAATCTATTAACATTAATAAATCTAAAAGTAAACCCTTCCATTAGTTATGACTGTAAATAAAGTGTTCCTTTAAAATACCCATCATTCCTATATCCTCTGTGTATGTAAACCTAGAAATGTGAGCTGTGATTATGTTGAGGCACATGAACAGATGACAGATGGCTCCTCTGGCACCAAAGTGTTCTTCATCTCATCCACTAGAGGGTCCCTGAGAGTCATCCAACAAAAGCACTAGGGAAATCAAATTTAAAGATCTGAGCTAGAAACCACAGACCTAAAGTGATGTAGACATACATACTTTGTGTAATTCAGTTTGCTGAAAGATAGCCACCCCCCATCAGTTGTAGCATTCTGATACTCTTCCATTTGTACACTGATACTCACTTGTGAAAATTTTTTGTATTTTGCCTAGATGGAGGAGTAGTGTGCATCTGATAATATGTTAACTGTGTTTTTCCCAGTGGAAAACTGTGGTGCTTAGCCAGGTGCGGTGGCTCATGCCTGTAATTGGAAGGCGGAGGCAGAAGGATCGCAAATTGGAGGCCAAAGGCAGCCTGAGTAATTTAGTGAGACCCTGTCTCAAGATAGATAAAAAATAAATAAATAAAAAGGAGGAGGCTGGGGTGCAGCTAGTGGTAGAGTCCTGGCAAAGTATGCATGAAAAGCCTTTGTCTGGTTCCCAGCTACACACACACACACACACACACACACACACACACACACACAAATATAAATAAAAATAAAAATAAAGAAAGATAAAGAAAAAAGAAAAAGGAATAAAGAAAAAAAAAAGAAAGAAATTTGTGGTACTTAAGTTTACTAGAAAAGACTGGTAATTTTATTATGTTAATCCCAGTTCTGTTTCTCTATATAATTAGTATAGTACTTAATTGGATTCGTCCTGAATAGTCTCATGAAATATGCAGAATGTTATTTTTCTTTCATTAGTTTCATCTTGCACTTCTCCTGTTCCATGTTCCAGTAAGAGAAAATTGCTACGCTGCACATTAAAACTAAAAGTTGGAAATAATCCAAATGGCCAATAAGTAGGGAATAGAAAAGAGGACAGTGGTATTACAACAATGGGTACTTATATTCGTCTATTAATTATAGTATGTACAAATTATAACACTAATGCAGTAGTATTAGGAATACATTTACAAAAATGCATTGACCAGCTGAGTATCATAAGCATCAGTTCCTATGCTGTATGGATGATAAACAAGAAAAATAAATCCTAGCTGTTAAGGAGTACATAATTTGGTGGCATGGGGCGAATGAAGAGACCCTTAATCAAATATCTAGGGGGGTAAGAATTACGGGCATGGGCTTTGGAATCAGAAGCTCAGGCTCCCTCACTCATTTGTTATATGATCTTAAACTATTGCAACTGTCTCTGAACCTTGATTTTGTCACCTGTTAAAAGGGGCTAATCCCCTACCTTAAGTTATTTTATTTTATTGCTATTATTATTGTTATTATTTTTAGACAGAATCTCACTATGTGACCCAGGCTGGCCTGGAACTCAGGATCCTTCTGCCTCAGTCTCCCAAGAGTTGGGATTGCAGGTGTGTACCATCATGCTCGGCTCACCTAGATTAATTTTATTGTGAAAACTAACTGAGATGATGAGCGTAAAGCCCCTAACACCTGGTGTTGAGTGTGAAGTTCGGTATATAAGAGTGGTAGTGGTGGTTTGTATTCTTGCTGCTTTCTTTTTTTTCTTTTCTTTTTTTTTTTTTTCTTTTTTTGAAGTATTGGGTGTTGGACCCAGGGCCTTGCGCTTGCATGCTCTGCAAGTGCTGGACCACTGAACTGTAATCCCAGCCCTTTATTTATTTATTTATTTTTTCTTAACTTTTTGAGACAGGGCCTCGCTAAATTACACAGACTGCCTCTGGTCTCGAACTTGCGATCCTCCTGCTTCTGCTTCCCGAGCCGCTGGGATTGCAGGCATGCGCCACCGTGCCTGGCTTGCTGCTTTCTTGTGTAGCAGGGGACAGGCTGCTGCTCATTGTTTGAGACCATGCATGAGAGATTGTCCCAGTCAACCACTGTTAGGCTGAGGTGGAAGGGCAGTTCCAGGGCCAATTTCTCTGGTCAGCCAAGCTCCAGCCACATCCTGATCATCCAACTCTCTGGATGTCCCAGTGGGTTTTGGCTGCCTGGAATGTGGAAAGTCCCTGAGAAGGGCCCTCACCTCCCCGGGAGTGGCCTGAGTTTCTGTTGTGTTGAGCTGCTTCAAAGGACAGTGGTAGAAGCAGGTCTCTTCAGGGGAAACCTTCTTATAGTTCAGAGGTGCAGTGTCCACTGCTGTTCCTACACGGCTGGCTAGCTTCAGATGGAACTCTCTACACCAAGAAATAGCCAGAGATAGCCGAGGAAGTATCTCTCAAGTAGAGCTATGAGTGATGCTGAAATGCTGGGGAACTGCTGAGCCAAGAGTCAATTGGGAGCTGAGCTCAGAAACCAGACAGTGAGGTCCAAACAGGCTGCTAAGCCAAGCTAGGTAGACACTGTGCTGACATCCAAGGTGTAGAGCAGAGGTTGGAAATCAGGGAGATGAGTGCAAAAGAGAGGGAGCACCTGCTACTCACCAGGTGCACTTCCTGATACTGGGAGCTTATATTCCAATGAGACCAGGTGGATAAATAAACCCACTTCACACACTGGCAAGTGCTAGAAAGAAAGACAGTACAGGATAATGTGATGCAGAGTTCCTGGGGAGGCTGCTTTAGCTAGGGTGAGATTCTAGGTAGGAGGAAGAGCAATAGCAAAGTTTCCTTGACCAGGATGACCAGTGGCCACTGTAGCTGGAGTATAAGGAATGATGACCAGTGGCCACTGTAGCTGGAGTATAAGGAATGAAGCGAGAGGTGGAATGAAATGGATTTAGAGAGGTAGGCAGGGACCATGTCACATGGGATCTTGCAAGGCATGACGTAAAGTTTGGGTTTTATCAATACTATGGGAAGCTGTTAGAGGTTTTAAACAGAGAATGGGGGTTGGCATCATCTAGATTATACTTTAGAATGATCAGTCTGTGTTGAGGATGGACTACAATTAAGACAAGAGTTGACTATGAGACTAGTTAGGAGGTTGTTAAAGTAGATCAAGCCAGAAGTGGTGTCATTTAGGGAAAAAGATGGCAACTGTCACAGAAGAAAGGTGGTTCAAGATGTTTTAAGAAGATTGATCCTTCAGGATTTATTGGTGCACTGGAATTGGGACATAAGGAAAAGAAAAATCAAGGTGATTCTTTGGGGCCTGAGCAAATGTGTGGGTGTTGGTAGCATTTCCCCTTACTGAAGGGGCATAAATTTTTGGGAAAGGCTAGCTTCTATTTTGGCTCTATTGAGTTTGAGGTGCCCATTAGACATCGTTGTAAGTAGATGTTTGGTGGGTGGCTGTCCCTCTGACTTCTTCACCAGGAAAGGCTTTGTTCTGGGGTTTGTTTCCTTAAATTTCCAAATAGGTACAAATCAAGCTAAAATCTTGAGGAAACATGGCTTGGGTCTTCCAAGATGGGATTTCTGCTATCCATACCATTCTGTTTGGGTATAACTTAGATGAAACAGCTTAAGACTTTTTTTTTTAAGTTGGTAGAGAGATTTACGATGATTTGAATTACATTTGATGATGTGGATTGGGCTGGTTATTTAAAGATGTAACTGAAAAGCAAAGAAGAGGAGGAGGAGGAAGAGGAAGAAGCAGCAGCAGCAGCAGCAGCAGCAGCAGCAGCGGTGGCGGCAGGGTGTGTGTGTGTGTCAAAGGAGAATGGTAATAGCTACAACTAACTGAGTGCTTGCCAGCTAACTGAGTGCCTACCATGGGAAAGAGGTTTTGTAAATGAAGTAAAATAACAATTATTGACATGGGAGTCTTTTTCTTATTATTATGCATTTAAAAAAGGATTTTAGTTCTGGGACTGAGCCATGTGGCTCTTTGGATGCAATATTGTTACTAAAATAATTCTTTAGTTATTCCCTGCAAGGTAGGCATCACCCTGTTTGCAGATGATGTGATTAAAGTTTAGAGAATATTATAATTTAGATCTGGAACATACCCCAAAGCCCACATGTTAAAGGCTTGGTTGGGAAGTTGTGAAAACTTTAAGAGGTAGGGCCTAATTGGAGGCTTTCTGGTCACTAGGGACATGCTATTGAGGGGAATGGTGGGACCTCACCCCTTCCTTTCTCTTTCTAGCCATGAGGAAAGGACTTTGTTCCACCAGGCACTCCCCTGCCATGATGTGCTGCCTCACTGCAGGCCCAAAAGCGACAGGAACAACCAATTATGGACGGGAACTTCTAAAACCTTAAGCCAAATGAAACTTTTTTCTCTTTAGAAGTAGATTTCTCTCAGGCATTTGTTACAGTATCAGAAATCTGACTAATACAGAGACGTTGTATATGTCGTCTAATTGACTCATGAAAACAGAATTTGAACCCAAGGCCATCCAGCTCCAAAACTCACACTGGAGCCACTCTATGTGAATCATGCAAATATGGAGCCATGATTAAGGGTGTGGACCACAGTAGCAGGGGGACTTGGATTTGAATCTATTCCACCACTTACTAGGTATGTTGTCTTGGGCGGGTTACTTAACAGCTAGAAGCATATGTTTTTCCATCAGTAAATCAGGGGTAATAATAGCCTCTTTCTTCCTCAAGGGTTTCTCCGAGGATTATGTGAGACATGTAGCATGGACCTGGCAAATGGAAGGGGCCCAGTAATGTTAGTTATTATTACAATATACCATGCTGGCCTCTGAGCAGGCACTTCGGCATCTGACGAAGTCAGTCTCACTGCTAGCACCAGAAACATTTATCCTGTCTTGGAAATGTCTCCCATAATGGATTATGTCTGCTTAACTCTCTTTGCACTGTGCTTGGAACACTAGGCAACTGAGAAATGCTTTGGATGATGCTATTAGCCAACTGCATGAGTGGATTTGATAGCTTTTCCAAAGGGCTGGTATTTCGGTTGTGCAACTGTAACTGCTTCGTGGCAATAGAAAAGATTTATTTTTGGACCCCAATCAACCCTCAACTCCATTTCTCAATCTCCAGCTCCATCTCAAGATGTCAAAGTCGTGTGGTATGAACATTTGGTCAAAGGTGCTAGTGGCATTTTGCAGATGTAATGAAGAACACATATTGTCTGAGATTGCTTTGTGATGCCTTCTGCCCTGGGCCCTGCTCGCTCTTTATGACCCAGCAGGTGGGGAAAGTCCACTGCAAGCTCACTCAGAAGGCAGTGGAAGGACAAAGACTTGTTTGACTTTGCAGGAGGCTGGAACCTTAGGCTGGGGAAAAAAGTGTCACTCTGTGAAGGACTGGGCCTGTTACTACCTCTCCTCACATCTAAGGAGGAAAAAGAAAAAGATCTCGTGTAATTTACAAAAACAAAGGGTAATGAAATAGATTAACTAATCAATTTTTTTTTTCTAGCACTGGGAGGTTGAACCCAGGCCTTCGTTCATGCTTTGCAAGCACTCTTCCATTGAACGGCACCCCCCAGCCCATTTTCACTTTTTATTTTGAGACAGGGTCTCACTAAGTTACACAGGCTGACTCTGGCCTTGGACTTGTGATCCTCCTGCCCCCACCTCCCCAATCACTGCAATTACAGGCGTGCACCACCACACCTGGCATGAAGTGGTTTTAGAATGTGGGTGATGTTAACTCCTAAAGAAGAAACAGGAGTGAGGATGGAAGGTCAGGGAAAAGGGGGAAAATTTCTCTTGGAGGGCCACTGCTGCCAGTGAGGTAGGCAGGTAAATTACTCATTTTTAACTGGTTTGTGGGGCCTGAAGGCTGAAGAAATGTGTACTTGTCTCAATCAAGGTCACTTCTAACCTGTTTGTCCTCACTTACATAGGAGAAACTGAGTCAGCTTGACCTATTTTTCTTATTGTAAGAGCCACTTCTTGTGTCCTGAAGCTCACCCTCCAAATTCTTCTTTAAATCTTGAGGACACAAGATGTGGGGATGTGAGGTTCAAATAATGATCCAGCCATGAACCTACATTGGTGCCTCAGGCAAGTTACCTGACCTTGGTTTTCTCATCTGTCAAATGAAATTCATGAAGGAAGCTCCTTGGTTAATGTATGTGAAATGGAAGATAAAAATAGCCAATTCTACCTTTTAAGGCAGATATCAGTTGAGGAAATACATTTTTTTTAATTTGTGCCTTTCTCGGGGGGAGGGAGGAGGCCACTAGCGTGCTTGTGTACAAGGGCTGCTGTTTTACAGAGCACATTAGTGGCGTTTGGTTATACCAAGGAGGGGACCAAAGCTGAATATGGGTACAGAGGCTGGAAAGGGCCAAACTGATCTGCCCAGTAAAATGGGAAGAAGAAATAGTATTAGAGGTTTCTAGTGGTTCGTGAGGGAGGGAAAAGAAATGGCCCAAGCCATGTTGCAGAAGGCAGCTCTTAAAGGGCCAGGAGAGCCTTGCTTTCGTGGATGTCCAAACATTTAGAATAATTCTTGGCATGAGTGAGTATTTAATAAGTGGCGGCAAGTGGTCAGGCAGTAAGACCATCTCATTGTTGCCCTTTTGACTCTCGCTTTAGAGAAATAGTATTATCTCTCTTTGGAGAGAGAGTTGGGGGGAGAGAGTGTTAGTTTGGAGGATAGGAGTGGGTGGCAAAGAAGGATATAATAGGTTCAGAATCTGGCTCCAGATAGCTTGTTTCTATTCAATTTTTTTTGCATCTTTAAATTGGAGCAAAAAGCACTACCTCACCTCATCCAATTTATGGGGAGCTTAGATGAGATAGCTTACTAAGTGATTCATGAGCCAGGCACTTTGTTATCCTTCCCTAGGTGTTAACACCATTATTCTGTAGCCATCATATGACTATAGTATCCTATCCTAGAGCATGTGTTTTGTGATTTTATTTTAAACTTTACATGTATGTTCACTGGGAAAACTTGAAGAACATGGAATACAGAAAGCCAGCAGGCACTATTAACATGGTTCCTTTTTGGGGGGATGTAACTTTTTTTTTCTTCTCACGTGTACACCCAGCTTTATCTTTTCAAAACAGGATACTGCTCTATCATCACCTTTTTAAAAAATTTAATCTTAGCAACAGACTGTGAACCTTCTACTTCTTCCAATCGACATTCTGGTGGAAGTAACCATACCCTTGGCCAAATGATTCATTACTACCCTTGAAAAAAAAAAGATGTGCATGTGTATGTGTGGGTGATGCCTATGGCTGCCCAAATCTGAGAGGCATTGCACATTACATTTCCTTCTTGGAAAATAAACAGTGCACATTAGCATGTAAAAAGCTCTGAGGAGCCCTTCCTTAAAGAGCCTGCTTGACTTTGATTAGATCAATGTTTTCTAAATGAATTTAACACCGAGGAGCCATCCATTCTCATCACTCCTGTCGATGTCGCAGGGCTCAGGTGGGGAAACGCCACTGCAGGCGACAGCCTCCTCAAGAGGAGGGAGCAGGTCCTGCTCATTCTGTTGTTTCCATACTTCTTTATAAATGGCTTCTTAAGAAATTATGAAAAATGGATTTCGATCGATGAATTTCCTTTCTAGCCCACAGCCACGCAAGTGTGATTTGGGGGCCAAGGGTACAGGCTGGGGTTGTACTCTGAAGCATCTCTCGGCATAAAGCTAATTGGCCCCTTTGGGGATGAACCTGTGAACTTGGCCTCGTTAGCGCGCCGGCACCAAACAGCTGAGTTAGTTTATCTGGCTGGATGAAATTGTTTCCTTGCCCAGAGTCTCCTGCTGTCCTCCAGGTGGCGATGCTGGCTTGTCCACCTTCTGAGAGCCGGAAGCCTGGGCCAGGAAAAGCGTGAAATTGAGGGGAGGCAGGTGTGGATGTGATTGAAATGCAGGAGACACGCCGTCAGGTCTGCAGTTGACAAACAATGGGGTACAAACTCATACTCGGGGTGTCCAGACCCAGGTTTTAAAGGATCTTGATGAACCAGCCAGGAGAGAATAAATATTGCTATCATTTGTTGAGTACTAACCACAGGGCTGGCGATATGCCAGGTATTTTTATTCATTATGTCTTTTCACCACCTGAACAGACCCAGAAGGCAGGTCCTGCAGGTGAAGCAGTAGAACTTGACACTGAACCCTGGTTCCTAGGTCTGGTGCTGTGGCCTGAGTGCGTTGCTAGACTGCAATGAGAAAATATTTATCAGGATAAATAAATGTAGCATTTATCTGTCTGTGCATCTGTCTTTTATTTCATTAGCATAGGATGGGCCTGATAGCACCTCATGAAATGAACGTTGCTGTTCTTAGGTGCTGTTGAGTTGGGTCCAACTCATAGCACCCCTCATAGGATTTTCAATGTCTGACTGTTTTGGGATTGCCTCGGGAGTGGATTGCCACGTCCTTCTCCCATTTTTGTGGTGCTGGGAATCAAACTGGGGTCCTCAGAGACTGCAGAGCAGTGCTCTACCAACTGAGCTAAATCCCAGCCTTAATGAAATAAATACCAGGCATTTTGTAGTCAGCCACTGACTAAATAAATTGCAACTGTCCTTTGGTATCCATGAGGGATTTGTTCCAGTACCCCGTGCACGTACCAAAATCCATGGATGCTCAAGTCTTTTATATAAAATGACATAGTGGCTGGGCATGATGAGGCAAGCCTGTAATCCTAGCAACTCAGAAGGCTAAGGCAGGAGGATCGCAAATTTGAGGCCAGAGGCAACGTGTGTAAGTTAGGGAGACCCTGTCTCAAAAAGTAAAATATGAGCTGGGGGTGCAGCTCAGTGGTAGACTGTTTGCAAAGCATGTGCAAGGCCCTGGATTCAACCCTTGGTACCACCAAACACATTGATAAATAAAAAAGTAAAATGAAATGGTGCTTATATATATACCCTATGTACACCCTCCTATATACTTTAAATCACATCTGTTGTTGTGGTTAGGTGCCGTTGAGTTGAGTCCAACTTGTAGTGACCCTATATACAACAGAACAAAACACTCCTTAACATGTGCCATGCGTGGCATTATGTTAGTGCTTCCTGCTGCCCATGGGTTTTTGATGGCTGATTATTTCAGGATTGTTTTTGGAGTGGCCTGCCAGGTCCTTCTCCCATTTTGCGGTGCTGGGGATTGAACCTAAGGCCTCACAGCACACATAACAAGCACTCTACCAATTGAGCTAAACCTCAGCCCAAATCACACCTAGAGTACTTATAGTTACTAATACAATGTAAATACTACATAGTTGTTATACTGTATTTTTAAAAACTGTGCTTTTTGCCGTTTTACTTTGTCTTTTGGCTTTTAATTTTATGTATTTATTTTGAGACACTGTCTCATTAAGTAGTCCAGGCTGGCCTCAAATTCTTGATCTTCCTGGGTCAGCCCCTCAAGTGCTGGGATTATAGGTATGTGCCCCCACACTCAGGTAAAAATTTGTACTATTCTTATTGTTGCATTGTTATTTTTTACTTCTAATTTTTCCAAGTATTTCTGATATGTGGTGAGTTGAATCCAAGGATGTGGGAGCCATGGATAAGTAGGGCCAAATGTAATTACCATCTTGGGCTGCATTCTTAGAGTTAACAACTCTAAGAATGGGTGGTCAAGGTTTCCTTTTTTAGAATTCCTCTCATCTTCTCAGTTCTGGTGGTAATTATGCAGTGTGAACGTGGCCAAATATAATGGTTCTGGACTGGACAGCTTAAGATTCAGCCATAAGACTGAGTGTCACTATGACGACACTGTCACCTAGGATAGATTGACATTGTTTCTTTAAATGTCTCCTTTCTGCCCTGGGCCGTGCAGGTCTTGAGGGAAGGAACTACATCCTTCATTTCTTTATTAATGTTGTTGTTGTTAGGTGCCATGGAGTCATGTCCAACTCATAGCAACCCCCAGGGTTTTCAATGGCTGATTGTTTCGGGATTGCTTGGGAGTGGATTGCCACATCCTTCTCCCATTTTTGTGGTGCTGGGAATCAAACCCAGGACCTCAGAGACTGCAGAGCATGGCTCTACCAAACTGAGTTAAATCCCAGCCCTCTTTATTAATAGATCTAGCAAAGTACCTGGTATAGAGAAAGTCACTGGTAAATAAATGTAAAGAAACAAGGAAGCACATGAATGATATTGGAACAGGGCCTGATGTAGAAGCTGGGGGAGTGTAGGGTAGAAGAAAGAAGACATGAGCGAGCTATGTGAATTGCCTTCAAATATGTGAAAGGCTGGCATACGCATGAAAATGTAGGACAAGGTTGTACCTCTTCAGGCAGCAGGATTGAGGGCAATTATTTGTTGGGTTCTCGGGTTCTTAGTGACTGTGTGTACAAGGTACCAGGCTAGAACCAACACGGGAAAAATGCTCCAGACCCGTCCCTCTCTACCCTTCTTCTAGTATTGTCCTCATGGTTTCTTCCTCTCCTCCTTTCCCTCTTTTTAAAAATCTCTCCACGTATTGTATATGGTAAAGAGCCAGGTGTCAGTCAGGCTATCATTAGTCACAGCAGTAATGCTTATTAGGGTGTTCATTTCAACTGCTTTGAGCCATGTTTATTCAATTATAAATGAGGATAAGCATACTTCCCTCATAGGGCTAGGATTAGGATTCAATGGCTGTCTTCCCATTCAAACCCAAATTTGATTCTGTCACTGATGGAGGATGGTAAATGGCACCACCCTACACCCATTTACCCATGCCGAAATCCTACGACTCCTCCTTTCCTTTTCCACCCCATCCAGCCACCTCCATGTGAGCCACTGTCATCTGTTGCCTTGATGGCCGTAGTAGCTTCTGAGTTAGTCTGCTTCCACTTTCTTCCTTCAAGGCCCCTTTCCCCCATTTTCTCTGTAGCACAGCAGGGTGATCTTTGTTGTTCATTTGGTTGGTTGTTGAGATGTAATTAATATACCATAAAATTCACCCATTGCCGGGCGTGGTGGCGCACGCATGTAATACCAGCGGCTTGGGAGGTGGAGGCAGAAGGATTGCAAGTTTGAGACCAGAGGCAGTCTGCGTAACTGAGTGAGACCCTGTCTCAAAAAATAAAATAAATGGGCTGGGGGTGCAGCTCAGTAGTCCAGCACTTGCAGAGCATGCAAGTGTGAAGCCCTGGGTTCAACCCCCAGTACTGGAAAAAAAAATTCACCCATTTATAATGTATAATTCAAAGGACTTGCTTGAGTGCTTGCCTAACATACACAGGGCCCAGGGTGTGGCCCCCAGTACCACACCCGCACCCACACAAATCTTCCTGATAATGTAAATTCAGTGGTTTGTGTGTATTCACAGTTGTACAGCCATCATCTTTGCTAATTTTATACCATTTTAAGCCCCCAAAGGAAGTGCACACCCCTCAACTACTGGCAACCACTAATCTTTTTGTCTTTATGGATTTTTTTATTCTGAACATTTTATGTAAATGGAATACAACTACAGGTGATCTTGTGCGTCCGTGTCTTTCACTGGGCATCATGTTTTCAAAGGCACATGCATGTTGTAGCATAGGTCAATATTTCATTCCTTTTCATGATCTTATACTGGATCATATGATACAACACGTTTTGTTTGTCCATTCCTCAGATAATGGACACTTGACTTTTTTCAACTTTTGGCTATCATGAATAATGCTGCTATGAATATTTGGCATAAATTTTGTGTAGTCATATGTTTTCAGTTTTCCCGGGTATATACTAAGGAGTGGAATTGCTGGGTCACACACAAATATGATGTTTAACAATTTGAGAGGCTGCCAAATTGTTTATCAAAGTGACTGCACCATTTAAAAATCCATCAGCAACCGCCAATTTCTTCACATCCTCGCCAACACTAGTTATTGTCTGTCTTTTAGAATTTAGCCATCCTATGGGTATAAAGTAGTGCTCTATTGGGGTTCTTGTTTGTCACGATGATTAGTGACCCCCATGTCTTGTCAGCTTGTTGTGCTGTGGGGCTTATGTGTTGCTGTGATGCTGAAAGCTAGGACACCAGTATTTTAAATATCAACAGGAACACTCTTAGTGGACAGTTTTCAGCTGAGTTTCCATACTAAGACACGCTAGGGAGAAAGACAATCATTGTTTTTGTTAGGTATAATTGACTTGAGTCTGACTCATAGTAACCCTACGTATAACAGAAAGAAACACTACCCAACACTGTGCCATGCACACAATTTTTTTTATGTTTGAGCCATTGTTTCAACCACTGTGATTCTTCTCATTTTGAGTTGTGCCACATCAGCAAGAGGAGGTCCCAGGGGATTTACTCCATTCTCATCCTAAGGTCAACTCTAGTTTGAGGAGGTAACTCTTCCCCAGTTGTTTCTTAAATGACTTCCAGTCTGGGAGGCTCCTTTTCCAGCAATATATTTGACAGTGCTTCTTTGTTATTCATGGGGTTTTCAATAGCTTAGTGTTTCAGGAGGGGGCTGCTGCATCCTTCTCCTCATCTGTCTTAGTCTGGAAGGTTAGCTGAAACCTGTCCACCATGGGTGACCTTGCTGGTACCTAAGATACTGGTGACATAGCTTTCAGCATCACAGCAACAGGGAGGCTCCCACAGGATGACAAGCTGACAGACACTTGACGGATTTATATGTACATATATATAAAGTACCAACCACTGTGGCATCCAATCCTGTCAGATCTTGGAAGCAAAATAGGGTTGGGCCTGGTTAGTACTTGGATAGGAGACCATATGGGAGCACCAGATGCTGTAGGATCAGGAGAAGGACATGGCAACCCACTCCCAAGAAAACAAAATTAGCCATTAAAACCTTATGAATAGCAGAGACCAACTAACAATAGTGTTTCACCTATTGCATGTACAGTTGCTGTGAGTCGGCCACAGACTTGATAGCACATAACAACAACTACACACATATATGTGTGTATGTATATATACATATGTAATATTGTTTGTGCGTGCGTGTGTGTGTGTGTGTGTGTGTATGTGTGTGATACTGGAAGCTTGAACCCAGAGCTTCTTGCATGCTTTGCCACTGAGCTGCACCTTCCAGCCCATTTTTTTCTATTTTGAGTCAAAATCTCACTAAGTTATGCAAGCTGCTTCTGGCCTCAAGCTTGTGATCTTCCTGACTCCACCTCCCGCGTTGCTGGGATTACAGGGATATATCACTGCACCCGGCTAAATATTTGTTTAAATGACCATCATAAATGGTTCTTCTATCTCCAGCATCTTTCTCATTTTTTGCTATTTCTATTATTATATTGCCTGCAGTTGTACCTCTGTGGCATCGATCCCATCAGATTTCAGAAGCTAAGCAGGGTTGGGCCTGGTTAGTAATTGAATGGGAGACCACCTGGAATACCATGTGCTATAGGTTTGCAAGAAGGACCCAGCAACCCACTCCCAAAACACAATCTGCCATTGAAAACCCTATAAATAGCAGAGAAGCACTGACAATACTGTTTCACTTGGTGTACATAGGGTCCCAATGAGTAGAACACCAACTGGATGGCACCTGACAACAACAAAATTTGACATCTCCTTTTGCGTGGATTTTCTTCTATTTCTTGTTTTCATGGAATATGAAATTATGGAGAAGAATATTCATTCAGAGTTTTCTACTTGCTCTCTTCTCATTCTTCTTACTGCTTTTAGTATACAAGAATTAGTATAGAGATTCATCTCCCTAGCCCACACCAATTTTATTTTTCTTTTATGAAATTTTTTCAATAGAAATTCTACATAGAATTCTCTTGGTCTTTTCTTACACTTCCATATGAGTAAGAAGTTTCTCCTTAATGAAGATACAGACTCTCTAAGAACCAAGTTCCTTCCTTCCTTCCATTCTTCCTTTTTTTCTTCCTTCCTTCCACCCTTCCTTCCTTCCCTCCTTCTTTCCTCTTTCTTTCTTCTCCACCCCCCCTTTTATAGTGCTAGGTATCAAACCCAGGGCCTTGAGCATGTTGGGCAGAGACTCTACTACTGAGCTGCATCCCTAGCCCACAGAACCAAATTTCTTCCTCTTCTTCTTCTTCCTCCTCTTCTTCCTCTTCCTCCTCCTCCTCCTCCTCTTCTTCTTCTTCTTCCTCCTCTTCTTCCTCTTCCTCCTCCTCCTCCTCCTCTTCTTCTTCTTCTTCTTCTTCTTCTTTTTGTGATACTGGGGGTTGAATACAGGGCCTCTCGCTTGTATTCTTTGCAAGTGCTGGACAACTGGGCTGCACCCCCAGCCCATTTTTAATCTTTTCTTTTCTTTTTTTTTTTTTACTTTTTGTGACAAGGCCTCACTAAATTACACAGACTGCCTCTGGTCATGAACCTGCGATCCTCCTGCCTCCACCTCCCGAGCCGCTGGGATTATAAACTTGCGCCACCGCACCGGGCTCTACAACAAAATTTCTTTTCCAACTCAGAGAGTGGTTGACTGAGTTCTGGGCAAGTAAATTCCAATAAACACGAGTGGGTTGGTGATCAGCACTTTTTAAAACTCAGTAAGATTCAATCATACTATGCTTAAAATATCATAAATCCCAAATCAGTGGATGCAAAATTTAATTAACCAAGTGCTTTTTGTAAAGAAATTCTATGAGAAGCAATCACATAATAATAACATGTGGTCTCAAAAGTCATGCAGAATAATTTCTTACAGGTGACTGACTCTGTTTAAATGGAGGAGCTGAGGCCCTTTGCTTGGTGACATATCTCTGCACACATTCCTGCTTCATATCAATTCAGCAAGATTATCATCATAAAAAAGGGAGCACACCTTCATCTTAATGTTAAGCTCTGCTTCCCCACTGGTAGAAATTCTTTTGATGTAGACTGCAGCCAGAAACATGGTTAGAGACCATTTCACCAGAAAGCCTCTTGTTCTAGAATTTTCTTTTTCAGTTTGCTGTCTTCCTTATCATTTACAGATATCCAAATATCTAAGAAGTGAGTCCAAAAGATGATTGAAACTTTTGATCCCAGAAATAACTCTCACATTTGTTTTTCTTTGCCCTAATCTTCAGAGCTGTGTATCATGCTGACAAGTTCTCGATTTTTAAAAAACAAATTTTTCCTTTGGGCTTTCTCTTCCTTTCATTGTGGTAATATTTTCTCCTATCTCTCATCTTCTAAAAAAGTAGGTATAACCGTCTAATCAGACTTTACCAACTTTTCTGCAAGAACAAGGCAGAAAATAGGAAGATATAAATCAAAAATTGTTATTATTGTTTATGTAGTGGTGATATATGGTTTCCCTGGGCTTTGAGTTTTACATGGCCACTTTGAAAACACAGATCGCTATTCAGGTGCCAGCGATTTGTTTCGGAGCTCTGGGCTTGGATATTTCTAATAAATAGTACTCTGACTCTGATTTTATGATATCAACAAGATACCCAAGCAATAAAATATCTTCAGATTCCTGGTATTAAGTCTACATTGTCAAAGAGAAGATAATGACACTGAACTGCAAGCATGGTAGATAGATGAAACATTAGGCGTAAAATAGCTAAATTTTTATAAAGCATCATCATAATGACAATAATTTTATGTATGGAACAAAGTCTCAAAGGATGTCTGTAAACATATTAAGCCATGTTGTTTCTGGAAAGAGAAATTATAGGTGATTTTCTTTTCTTTTTCTGGTTACCCATATTAATTTTTTTCTCACTGTGATTATATTACTTTTGAGATGAAAAAGATACTTTTCAAAGAATAGTTTTATGAAGAGTTGATAAATCTAAGTATAAAAATGGAATGTGTAACATTCGTGGGACGTAAGGAGAGTGGCTTCGGAGAAAATGAGCAGCTGATTATCTTCTAGTCATGTCTTCGCTCATATCACGCACGTGTTCTGTAGCTTTGGGAAAGCACTGTCTGCCTGATGTCCACTGCATCCCTGTACCTAAGCCAAGCCAATATGTGCACTTGCCAGATGCCAGGAGGAAAAATGGGCTTCTTTCATTCCCAACCGGTTTGCACTTAAATCCCATTTCCACCTGGCCTCTGATTCCTGGCTACTTCTTCTGTCTGAAAACCCATGGTTCCCTCAGGACACCCACAACGCTTGGTATGAGTCTCAGCTCACAGTTGTGAGGAGTGGAGACTTCATTCTGCCCACAGACCCATGTGATAGCGGCCTTGCCCTCCAGCTGTACTCTACTCCTTCCTGTAATCCCCAGTCTCAAGACCATCAGGGGAGACTGGACTGGAAGTTCCCTGTTTATTAGAGTAACCCACCGTGCCCTCAAGTCCCATCTTAGTGACTCACCTTGCAGTCTTATTTGGAAACAGAGGAACTTATGTGAAATAGCTGAGAAGCTTAGACCAAAAGACACATCAATTTAGGGTTCAGAATAGGGGCCTCAGGGCAGACATCTGGGAGATATTCAGGTGCATGAATCAGAATAGCCACATCCTTTTTTTATTTTTGGTTTTATTTATTTTATTTTATTTTTGCAGTGCTTGGGAATTGAACCCAGGGCCTTGCACATACGTTGCAAGTGCTCTACAACTGGGCTACTCCCCCAGCCTTTTTTTTTTTTTTTTTTAGTTTGAGTCAGGGCGTCTCACTAAGTAACACAGGCTGCCTCTGGTCTGAATCTCAGGATCTTCCTACCGTAGCCTCCCGAGTTGCTGGGATTACAGGTGGGTGACACCATGCCCTGCTCTCATCCATTATTTATGACTGGTGTTTTTCTTAACTGGCCAGTCCCCATGTCTTATCAGTTGCTAATATTTTATTATTCTCAGAGTAACGGTTTAGTGTTGCAAATTGACAGTACTTACAAAAGACCTAAACTGGTGTATGCCTTAGGGTTAACTGTTTACCTTTTCTCAGCCTTGGTTTACACTTTTGGAAAATGGGGTACTAATACTGCCTTTTCCATTTCAAGGAGTTATTGTGATGATTGAATTGTCATAGCGGATGAAGTTCTCCATAAACTGTGAGGGACTGTGCACAGGCAAGGTGTGGTGCTAAAAATGATCAATAATGATGACATGTTGATGGTGCAGGTCAAGGTGATGGGGGTAATAAAGAATAAAACGAAGACAAACTTGGGAACACCATGGACTATCCTCTCCTAGCTCAATATGCTCCTAACATTGCTCCCGGCTCGCAATTCACAGTAACAGTCAGACAGAAGCATATAAACTGGCAATGTCCACCCTCCCTGCTTTATGCTGTTGTAGCTCCCAGGTTGTTTACTGGCCGGGGCTGATAGGCACTTCCTTTTGTCTGTGGGTATTCATTCCGTGATTTATTTCACATCCTGGCTGGGAAACTCTTCCATCCTATAATTCCCAACACCTGGGACAGCGCTTGATGTTCATTTAATGCTCTGCCAGGACGTAGAGGAGCAGGATGGAAGTGTGGAATTATCCCGCTGGGTTCTTGCAGCCCCTACACAGAGTGGCCTGAGCAGGATTCTCACGTGCCTTCTTCTGATACAAGTCTCATGGTCCCCAAACCCATTCTCCAAGTATCTTGGATGAGCTCTTGGTTGTGGCCAGATGGGATCAGTAATTGGCTTCCTTTTTCCCTCGCTTCCTGCCTTTCTTGCTTTCTTGTCTTGCCTACCAGCTCCCACTACCTCCCTTTGTGAAGACCCTAGGTCTTCACTGAATCACGTAAGATGCTTTGGGCTGACCTTGGCAAGAGTCCCCTGCCTGCACAGAAAGGTACAGAAGACCACAGTGGAGTCTATTCCCAAGAGGAAGCACATGCTTGCAGAATAATTTTCTCCTGTAATTCTTTCAGAGCAACGAATTTAAACTCTGGGTGGCAGAGAGGTTTAAGTCCTGTGGCCTTGAAGGAAAAACACACTCTAAGAAAGGTTCCCTTTCTCTTTGCCAATTGTGCAATAAAAACACTACCTGGAGAGCAGGCTCCCTGCTCCTGAAGCTTTGCTGTCCCTTCATGTACCACAAATGGCCTCTGGGATGCCTCTTCCTCTTTCCAATGTGCTTTGAGGTCAAGCCTTTTAACATTCTACAGCATGGAAGGTAGTGGAGAGAAGATAGGAGGAGCCAGGCCTCAAAATTCCTAAAGCCCTCTCAAATACAGGGAGAAAGCAGGGCCCCAGTGTAGGGGAGGGTGGGAGAAGGGTCTTTCCCAGTGGCTCACATTAATTTGACTTTATACATTATCTCCAAATGAGATTTAGGATCCAGTCACAAAAACACATCGAGAGAATTCAACCATTAAAATGCCGTAATTTCCCTTTGACCCCACGTTGGCATTTCTTACTGTCCAAGGAGTCTCTCATGACCTCTGTGAGGTCCCGAATGTGACCATGAAGTACCCAGACTGACCATCAGGAGAAGCTCGTTTGGAAACCCCTTGACAGGAGGATTTATTCTACTCAGTTATACTGACCACCTTGACAGCACTGTGTGGTTGCTACAGTTATCAACCCCATTGTACATACGGGAAAACAGAGGCCATCCTCATGGTCACCTTGCTAGAGAGTAGTAGAGCTGGGGTACAAATGCAGGCCGGTCAAATGCCAAAGCATCTTTCTCTCCTTCCATTATTGATGACACGGCATCATTTTATAGCTCACACTGCTTGTTACCGTGCATTAGGCACCTGGGATCATCTTCCAGGTGTCCCCACTCCTCCTAGGGCCCCTCTCAGAGCTGCTAATGCTGGAGCTGTCAGGAGCTTAGATTCATGTCTGAGTTGAAATCCTCTAAAATTCCCTTCTGAGAGCGTCCATGGCATCCGATGCCTTGATTGCCCCAGGTGACATCATGCTTAGGTTGCTCTGATCTCCTTGAGCTCATTTCTTTGTTCTGGTCACCTCTGCCTCCATCAAAAATAACAGGTTGCTGATAAGCTGGCCCTCCGCTCGCCTGCTCAGCTAGGTGGACTCTGAATCTGCACTCGGAGCAGGCCTCTCAAGTTTAAAAAGCCCTTGTGCTCTGTGTTTTGACAGGTTGAGAAATCCAATCCATTTATTTTGAAAACCCATTAAGCTCAGCCAATATGGGATATTTAGAAAGGCCAGAATATGGCTTTTGGTCAGAAGGTCAGTGCTGTCATAAAATAACAGCTAAAGGAAGTGAAACAAAATGTATTTTATTGTACGGCTGTAATTCCCAAACATTCTTTAAAAATATACTCTCGATAAAATAAGACAAAACAAAAACACAGCACATTGAATTGCCGGAAATTGCCTCCGTCATAAGCTCTCTTTGTTCAGGAGACTTATTCAATTTTGCATTCCCAGTTCTCAGACCTGTGACAGGTACAAAGTAAATGCTCAATAAATGTCTGATGAAGAGTCTTGAAATGGTTTACTCTGCTATTTAACATTTGTTCTAGGTATTAGTTTCTCTTGCTCCCGATGGCAGTTAAATTACTCCTAAGAAAAGAACATCTGATTTTGGTGCTCTGGGGTTTTGGAAAGTGAATCTCAGAATAAGTGAGTTTGATTCTTCTTTATATCTTGAATTTTATTATTGATGGTATCAATAATAGGGTTTTATGACCAGATTCCCTTAAGATAACTCATTTGATTCTTTCATCCTTGGGAAGAGAGAACGGGAGGTGCTATTCTTTTTGTGCTACCTTTTGGAAAAGTGCATACGCACAGACCATTACTTGAAATAAAGTAACTTTATTTGTAGGTGATCCCAAATGTGTGATGTTCAGAAGATAGTACAAAACATTCTTTTATTTTCCCACCAAATCACCTTCAGTTTGTATAATGTCCCCCTCTGATGGGCATACAGATGTCTCTCTTTTTGGATCTCCTCTCCCTCTTCTCTTCTTTCCAACAGTCTCCTGGATCTCTTCTACCCCATTCCTCCAAGCCCCATCCTGGAGAATCATCAGAGATTAGAAGCATGACTCCTTCCTTCTGCCTTGTAGAGTGGTGGCAGGCCCTGATCAAGCATTCACAAACATGATTTGTAGTCACAGGGAGCAAATTTTATGACTCGAGACCAGAGGTGTCTCTTAGAGTCTTGAGGCAGACACAACTATTAGAGTTCCTTTTCTCTGCCTGAGTTATGAGCCAACTCAGAAGTAACACTAGCAAGCAAGCTGATGAAAGTAATAGCTCACCTTAGTGAGAAAAGGATATTGGAGACCATAGCTTATAGCTGTAGGCAAGTAGGATGCCTAACACAGAATCCCAGAACTTGGCAGAGTTACCCATGCTGGACCGGGGTAGGCTGCACTTCATCAGGGCAGAACTCGTGGCCCCTGGAGATAGGTAGCACCCAAAGGGAAAGAGAGAGGAAGGCACTCTGTTATGGATGCCCAGTTTCTCCTCCCACACTCATCAACCAGAAGGTGATTTTTTTCCCATCAGGGGAGGGATGAGTAGAGAGTGGGGAGAGGCCAGGATGTTACTCATAGATGTCTCTTCTCATAAGGGATCATCAAGGAGGGGAATTGACATGTATTGTTTCATTGACATGTATTGTGCTCAGGAAGGTGACTTAGTAGGTAATCCCTACAAATAAGGAGATTTTGCACACAATCAGCATTTCTGGATTTTCATTGAAAGCCAGAATGACCCACCAGCCCTGAGCCCGGTTCCTCCATGACACTGATGTCTTGGAGCTGAGCAGCAGGTGTGTAGATCCTAGCTCATCATGTCCCCATGGGGTAAATATGGCTCTTTCTCATTTCTCTTACCAGTTCAGTCCTTTTGTATTTCAGTTTGCTTCCTCTACTTTACTTGTTCAAGTCTAGACAGAAGGACCTATAGGATCAATAAGGCTGTTTCTTGTTATATTGTCCACTTCTACTATTATTGTCTCATTTTGATGTGTTATTAGCTAAACAAAATCTCCATCTCTTTATTCTATCTTATGAGAAGTCTTCCATATCAGAGGCTTTGTGTTGGAGAAGACAAAGAAGATGAGGGTAAAAGAAAATCCTGATCTACTAGCCTGTTCAAGCAAACGAAAGTGAAACTGGGAAGCTAAGGTGGGTTTCAGGAGGAAGACACCCATAAGGTCCTTTCATGCCTCCTGCACTGCACCGCACCTGTGGTCATTTCTGCTTTACTGGGCACCACTGATCCAGATGAGCAACAGAAATGCACCTGTGAGTGAGTTTCTGAAATATACTTTGCCTCCCGGGGTGACAAATTGGGTAGAGGCTCTACACCGACTGATCACACATATGAAAAAGAGCAGTAATAATGAGAGGAGGTGGCCAAGAGCCTGGCTTTTCAGCCTGCCTGCCATCAATCTTCTGTTTCTTCTGGATGTGCAAAGGGGATAATTCAGGAAGGACCAGGTGGTATGAAGCAAGCCAGACCTCGTTCACACGTTTCTCCCTGTTACCCTGCCCACCATCTCTAGGGTATACCTATACTTTCCTCAAAGACCTAGAATAAATCACAGGGAAAGATGGTTATTAGGTTGGATGGATACGCGGATGGATGGATAAACAGATGGATGGGTGGATGGATATGTAGACCAATGAGGTAATCTCAGAGAGTTTTGCAATGCTCTTTGATGCATTTGCAGAAAACACTTTGTTTTTAGAGTCTTCTAACACTTAGGGGGTGGGATTTCGCTCAGCTGGTAGAGCACTGCCCTGCAGTCTCTGAGGTCCTGAGTTCGATTCCCAGCACTGCAAAAATGGGAGACGGATGCAGTAATCCATTCCTGAGGCAATCCCCAAACAATCAGCCATTGAAAACCCTATAAGGGGTGCTATGAGCTGGACATGACTCGACAGCACCTAACAACAACTTCTAACACTTAAAGTGAAGGCTGAAAAAACAGAGATACTTTAACTCCAGTAGTAAGGAGGTATAATGGAGATAAACAGAATGGGCTTTGAGATCATTTGCTCCTTATTAATCTCTCTGAGTTTCTGTTTCTTGATGTATAAAATAATGATAATAGAAATAGTTTTCTCAAAAATAGTTGCTATTTAAATGAACTGAAATGAAATAACCCAGTGTCTGGAAGATAGGGAGCATTTGGAAAATGATAACTCTAACTCAGCTGAGAGTTTTCTGTTTTATGTTGAGCACCTGTATAGTTACTGCTGTCATAGGAATTAGCTGCATGTTTGTAGCTACTACCAAACTTTGAGGGGGACAGACACCTGCAGAGTCTACTTGGGGCATAAAGTACAATGGCATACTGATCCAACTATGATTAAGCATTCTGCTATACATTCTGGTGGGTGGTTGAAAAAGAAAAGCCATCCTCTGGCTGAAGTTGTTGAGAAAAGGATTGAATCAGTGGAAGGAAAGGAGGTTCGTGGTAGTGCGGGATTCCACGTAAGGGAAGCCCTATGAAGCGGAACCGAACAGCAGTGGTGGTGCTGCTTCTGGCCATGGCAAGGAAGGAGACGGACCGAACTGTAGCTGCTTGCCAATGGCTTTCTGACTCATCTCAGGGACCTTTTCCCAAGAAGCAGCATAGCACTAAGCACTTCTAACTGAGTCCTGCCACTCACTGGCTATTTCCCCTGGCTGAATCATGACAATCTCTCTGAACCTCAGTTCTTCTCCTATAAAATAGGAAGAATTCTATTTATCGTGTTTGATGTGGTGATACTAATGGCATTGAAACTGTGCAAGTCCTTTGTAAACAACAAAGCAGTGTGCAAAGTTCAGGTCCGGTTGTCGATGGCATCTCATCTGGCAGCCACAGTAGACTGTTTAAAACTCTAAGCAAACCAGTCTCCCACTTAAAACCCTTGAGGAGTTCTCTGTTTAAATTAACATCTAAGCTAGGCAGGGGGACACATGCCTGTAGTCCCAGCTACTTGGAACGCCAAGTCAGGAAGATTGCTTGAGCCCAGGAGTTTAAGGTCAGCCCAGCAATGTAGCAAGGCCCCAGTGCCAGTGCAAAACCAAACCAGACCATCCAAGCCTTCTTACCTTGACCAGTAGGCCTTACATAAGTTGGACCAGGGTACCTGTTACAGCTTCATTCTATACCCGTCTCCTCTATGTTAACCACCTTCCAGTCACACTGACCCTGCCATTCCACTAAGGGCTAAGTCGTTCCTACCCCAGGGCCTTTGCACTTTCTATTACTCAAGAGTTGACTCAAGAGTTGACTCTTAACCATGGCTGGCTATCTTCATTTAGGTCTTCTCCAGGATGTCATCTTCTGAAATAGGTAAGTGATCCTGGACCACTTGATCGAAGGTACTGTCCACCCTTATCCCTACTCTCCAGCCACTATCTCTCTCCTTGTACAATTTTTCCCATGGGGTTTATCACTACTGAAACATAGCTTGAAACACCACTTAATTATTCATTGATTGTTTCTCTCTCCCCTAGCATAAGTTCCTTTTGGAATGATTTGGTATGTCTCTGTCACTGCTCTACCAGTGTCTTGAAAAATGCCTGACACCAAGATGAGTTCCACAGATATTTATTGAGCAAGTTTAGCTTCAATCCTTCTGATTCCAAACACCTTTCAGTAAAAGCCAGATGTGTTCCATCCATGGGGAAAACATTTACAAGTCCCCCCAGACTTTTAAATGAGAAGCCTTCTGAATTATATTGCTCTCATTTCCCTCCTACTACATTTTAAGAACAACAAGTACCAAGTCAGAATATGACCAGGAAGGAACCGAAATAACAAGTTTGGCCTGTCCACTGTCAAGGCAAAATACATGAAGCTCACAATTGTGGGAATGGACCAGGATGGGGGCAATTGGCGGGTAAGAGGAAACTGGTGGGCGTCAAGTGGGACTCGGTGCAACAGAGCCAAGGGAGGCCATGAAGACTTTTGCAGGAATTGGCTGGTGGTGGCTGTTTAGTGAGGTAATTTGTGCCTGGCTGTTCCCGCCCACAGAGATGCCTGTCAGAGGGAAGTGTTGGCAGTTCCATGATGCCCTATGGCTCTGCAAACTGCTGCTGCTGCTTAATGAGCTGGTCAGCCATTAAAGTGCCTCCTACACCAAGGCAGCATTTGCAAATTGAGCAGCTGAAAAAAAATACTGGAGAGCACAGGAGCTGAGCCTTTACTAAAGTCCTCCACACCCTGCCCATTCCCTCCAGCTCTTTGACCTTAATTCCTAACACTTTTCTTTTGTTCACTTTGGCTGTGGCTGCACTGACTTCCCTGACTTTCCTCCAACTCACCAAGCCCATGCTCATCTCAGGGCCTTTGCACTGGCTGTTCCCTCTGCCTGGAACTCTGTCCCATCAGTTATTTGCCTGGTTGGCTCCTTGACTCAATTCATGTCTTTGCCTCAATATCGTCTCTTCAGAGAGGCCTTCTCTAAGCATCCCATCCAAAAAGAGCACCTGCCTTCTAGCCTCACTCAAGTCCCTTCCCTGTATTTATTTTTCTTCAAATAAACCTGATAGTTGATTTTAGTTGATGTGGTTATTTGCTTACTGGCTGTCTCCAATCCACAGCCAACTCTTCTGTACCCACCACCCTAGTATAAGTTCCTGGAATGTGGGAAACATGTTTGTCTTGCTTAGTATTGTATCCCCTCTCAAAACCACGCTTAACTCAGAATATCAGTGACAGCAAGCATTGATCAAATTAGTTGAATGAATGAATGAATGAGTGAGTTAAAGTGCAGGGCACGATGGACTGGGTTATGGAGGGCTCTAAGTACCAGGGGCAGGTACAAATGGGCAGAGGCCTAGGGTGGGGAGGAGGGATGGGGATGAGGATAGAAACAGTAAAGGCCTGAGACAAAGAGGAACATCACAGGAGCTCAACAGGGCCCAGGCATGTCCACAACCCACATTGAAAAAATATATATTTTCTATAGAGAAAAGCAGACAAGATTTTGATGATTCTCACTCTTGGAAGTATTTGGTTACACACATATTCTTTGCCAATTGTCTGTGAAGACGCAACAGGGACCACACACACTCAGAAATGCTTTCAAAGTGATAAGAAATGAACCTAAAATTATTTTCCATTGAGAGGAAATTTTATGAAGTTTAGCAAATTAACTTTTTAGTTACTGTCTGAATATTTATTAATTTCAATTCTTCTTTTTATATTTTGTTGTCAGTTAAAACACATTTTTCTAGGCCTCAAGCATTAACCTGGGGTCTCCAAAGAGACTGTAGGACCTGGGGCCTGGTACTCAAAGCCCCTTATGGCTCAGAGGAAGTAGCTGAGCTTCAGGAAGATACTGACTGTGAGCTGCTGAGGGTCTGCAGCCCAGCAAACCCCTCAGGCAACGCTGCCTCCACTAGAAGAAAGCCACTGGGGGCCTGCGGTGTAGATCAAAGACAGGAATGATCAGAGGGGGAGGTACCCAAGAGAATCCAAATTCTCCCAGGAGAATCGAAGGCATTTAAGAAAGGACTGGGGAAGAGTTGCCTCCTCAAAGTAGAGTCAACCTTAATGGGGTAAAGCCCCTGGGGCCTCCTTTTGGTGACATGGCACAACTCAAAATGAGAAAAAGTACAGTGGCTGCAACAATGGGCTCAAACATAAAAATATCGTGTGCATGGCATAGTGCTGGTGATGCTTGGTTCTGTTGTGCACAGGGTCGCTATGAGTCAGATCTGACTCAATGGCACCCAGCAAGAAAAATACTACAGAAATGTAAGAGTCCATTCAATTGAGAGCTCCAATCAAGGGCCACATGGTCAACACATGCATGCATTCCTTCATTTGTGAAAACTTATTAAGCACCTACTGTGTGCTGAGGACTGTGCTAGGCCTCTGGGAAAGGTAGGGAGTAGGGAGTGAACAACATACACATTGTCTCCTTAAGGGCTTGCTCAGCAAGGCCTTTCCTGACTCCCACAGTCCTGCCTGGGATTCTTCTTAAATAGCTCCTTCAGAGCTTTGCTCCTTTTCTTTATAATTCCTAATTTGTTCTTCTGTATTCTTATTTATTTATTTATTTATTTGCAGTACTCAGGGTTGAACCCAGGGCCTGACATGCTTTGCATGTGCTCTACCACTGAGGTGCAGCCACAGCCCATTTTTCATGTTTTATTTTGAGTCAGGGTCTCACTAAGTTACACAGGCTGCCTCTGGTCTTGAACTCAATGTCCTCCTGCCTCCACCTCCCAAGTCGCTGGGATTACAGGAGTGTGCCACTGCACTAGGCGTCTGTACTCCTTTTAATGCTTATTTAAGCAATATCTGTCTCTGCCCACTAGAGATCTTGAGCTCTGCCAGAGCAGGGGTCTATCTGGTTTTGCTCACCATTATAGCTCCATGCTTATTACAGTGTCTAGCATACAATAGGAACCCAGAAACAAGTTACTGAATAATGAATTAATGGATAGATAGATGAATGAATGAATGAATGAATGAGTGCTTCTTAATTGCCTAAGGGTGGAAAACATCAAAGTAACTTCAGGCTCAAAGGTGCATGATAGTAATGGTGATTCCATACAACAGTGAACCAATGCATTTAGATTGAAGTTCTCATTAGCTAGCAACTTAAAGTCACAGTGAGCCCTTCCCTTTGAACTAGGTGTGACAGAGATGGAACATTATCTTCTGAGGCAGCTGTTGCATGCAAAGGAGGGAGTGCAGGGGCTCCTGGGACCAAATCAAGTGCATCAAAGAACATAATGTCCCTTCTCCGGATCCCAGAGGCTCACACCACCTGGCCTGAGAGATTAGTGCTAGCCTTCCTGTGGCTCCCTGCTGCCCAGATCCAGCCGTTATCTGGCCCACCCTGCTGCCTGGCCCCAGGGAAACTGAACACAGCCCCAGTGGGGCCCTGCATCTTTTCGTAAAGCTACCTCCAGGACCTCTGCTGAGGGAAATGACCCACCAGCCCTGGGACCCTGGAGAGTGAAGGACGAGTCTCCAGAATGACCTCCCAGCACAGTTTGCATGCCACAGAAGTGGAGATTCACCTCCATGTGTACAGATCCAAAGCATTTCTTTCTTGTGAGCTGGATCACTCTGTTGACTTCTTTGATATCCCCTCCCCTATGAAATTGATAAGTGGGGTCATGTTCCAATGAGAATGAACAGCTACAGGAAAGGACCCCCCAAGGACTCTGAGAAGAGACATCTCAAGAGGAGCATGCCAATTCTCTTGATGTATTTGAAGTTCTCCATATAGAACAAAGATCAGACTTTAATTTCCTGTAATTCTAGAGAGCTCACTAAGAACTAAACGAGGGCTCCAGGAGACAACATTTGACTCAATGAAAGGAAGAAGTATCGATTGACTGCAATGATCAGAAGATGAGATGGGCTTCCTAGCAGGGTAGTGAGTTTCCCATTCTTGGAGGTGTTCAAGCCTGACCTGCTGTTCCTGAGGAAGTTCTGGACACTGGGAGCATGGGAGAAGGATGCTCTAATACAACATAAAAATTAAGAGCCATTAAGGAAGACAAGAGAAGAATCGATGCTTTTGAATTACGGTGCTAGAGACAAATATTGAATATACCATGGGCTGCCAAAAGAACCAACAGATCTGTCCTAGAAGAAGGGCAACCAGAGTGCTCTTTGGAAGTCTGATGGTGAGACTGTGTCTGACATATTTTGGACATACTCTCAGGAGGTACCAATGCTGGAGAAGCATATCATGCTTGGGAGTGTGGTGGGTCAACAAAAAAAGGAAGACCCTGAACTAGATGGATTGACACAGTGGCTGCAACAATGGGCTTAAACATAAAAAAGATCATGTGCATGGCACAGTGTCAGGGAGTGTTTTGTCCTGTTGCAAATAGGGTTGCTATGAGTCAGACCTGACTCAAGGCACGTAACAACAGCAATACCATAGGTTGGTATTGCACACTTATGTGTACTGAGCACAGCAATCTTGTACAGTGATCCCTATTATTATTCCTATTTTATAGACAAGGAGACTGGAGTTGAAGGAGGAGAATAACTCTTCCAAGGTCATTCAGCTAGGAAGTGCAGAGCTGAGACTCAATTCCTAGCAGCCAAATTGCTTCTCACCCTGCAGAATTACACTCCTAATATGGCTTTCTTTTCTTTCTTTCTTCCTTTCTTTCTTTTTTTTTTTTTTTTTTGTGGTAGTGGGGTTTGAACCCAGGGCCTTGCGCTTGCATGCTCTGCAAGTGCTCGACCATTGAGCTGCACCCCCAGCCCATTTTTTTTTTTTCCTTTTTTGAGACAATGTCTCACTAAATTACGCAAACTGCCTCTGGTCTCGAACTTGCGATCCTCCTGCCTCTACCTCCCAAACTGCTGGGATTACAGGCGTGCGCCACCGCACCCAGCCTAATCTGGATTTCATTCTACCTCCCCACTTCCTTCTCTTGGAGCCTAACAACTAGTAGAGCTTTAAAAAAGCCACTTCTACCAAGAAAATTCAGCAGAATGGGCCCCAGCACAGAATAGCAACCATCAGCCCCACAAAAAGCCTAAATCTGAGGAAATTACCCTGTACAATTTGCAAATCACCTCGAGAGAGTCTTCCAGCATGGGCCAATTTTCAAACACCCACATCTTCTGGGCCTGGCCATCCTCCCCAAAAGTTCTTGGGGCATTACTCAGGCAGAAATCCCTTTGCTTTCATTTGCATTGTTCTTGAGAGGGAGAAAGTGAGCAAGCCCTGAGGTCACTGCCCTAAATGGGGAGCCAAGCTCACACCTCATTCAGCCTGACCGGCCAAGACTTTGTGGGAAGCTGACCGATGGTCCAAAACGAGTGAATGTAATTAGTGAGCTTTTCCCCCAGAGGAGGTAGACATTTGACCCTTCACAAGAAAATGAATGTGCCCCACCCAGTGACAAGAAATGAGTGCTGGCCACCAGCTGAAATTAGAGAAGTAGGAAAAGCAGCGGCGTCATGCACTTCTACCCTGTTTGACCCTGAGCTCTGGGCAGCAGAGCCAGGCTGGGCTGGTGGGCTCCTGGCCTCTCAAACAGCATCTGGAGAATCACAGAAAAGTTATGTGGGCTAGATCATGTTCTCACACAGTTCTCAGGCCTGTAGAGATGTGGATTATAAGGGTGTTGAATATCCCAGCTATGATCTAGAGGTTGTGCTGTTACTAACTTTCCCTAACTCCTCCTTCCCTTGAGCGGCCTTGTGAAGAGCCTGCTTCTCTGTGCTCTCTGTTCTAGACTACAGGGGCCCTACATGATCCCAAAGTATTTATATGTCACCAGGATCCTGGGGATGATGGCCAGGGTAGTCATGGCTTGTCTTTAGTAGAAGAAGGAAAATAATTTCCACCTCCATGAAATTTCAAAGCCAACTAGAATGTGCTTGGCTCTTCTTGGCCTCCTGGGGACCCCAGGCCACTGGGGACCTGAGCTGCAGGGAGGAGAGAGGATGACTTTGCTGCATGAGGGCTATTCGTCATTAGAACAACAACGGCCGCAGCAGCATGGCTCTGGCCTTATCAGAGCAGTTGGCCTAGCTGGATTCTATTAATTGCCGAGTGCTGTTGGGTTTGGCAGATACAGGAAGCAGTTTACATGGCGACACAGTGCCCTGGCTCGCAGTCTCTCTGAAACACTATTATTGTAGCGGTACAATTGTGATTAGAGACAGTTCCCCAAGGAAGACCAGGTCTTTGATGATTAAGTCACTTCCTCTCCACTCCACTTCAGCGTGATAACGTGGCTCACCCCACAGACACACACACCCTTTGCTGGCCAGAGACTCCCAAGTCCCACAGCGAGGTTCTTGAGCAGGGGCGGCCAAGACCCTCACCAAAGCCAGGATCGTCGGAAACAGGCCACAGAGCATTCCTTCTGCAATTTCTTTAAAGGTGATGGTGACAAGCATCCTGATTAATGATCACAACAGCAAATGTGTCCCCCAACGCTGGCAACAGCATGTGCTTTGGAAGGGGGAGACCAGGCTCTGTGTTCACTGGGTGTGTGGCTCCAGGAAGTCCATTCTTTGAGTCTCAGTTTCCCCATCTGTAAAGTGGGGATGATGAGAGACTTTGCTTGCTGTGAGGATTCCATGGCATTACTCTAGTGTTTGTCAGCACTTAATAAATAGTTATTATTATTGCCACTCATTACTCCCAGCCCCCTTCCCCCTGCAAAGCAATAGTGCACTGAAGGCTGGACCGAGATGCCTTCATTTGGTGGAACTGCAGCTGCCTCAGAGAGGAAGGCTGGGGAGGGATGATGCTGGTTGGATGTGAAGGCTCAGAAGGGAGGCCAGAGTTTCCCAAATCTGGACCCATCTCTCTTGCCCTTCACTCGGCAGCACCTCCAACACCACGGTGCTGTCTTGGTCAACCCACTCTGCCCGCATATTATCCAGATCAGCCCCTCGTGAGCCTCTCTGAATCATGCTTATCTCAGCCTCCGCCAGGGTTCTGGGAGCAAAACACCCTCTGTGCAAGTGGGTGGGAACCACATTTGCCCAAACAAAGGACTCCACCCTGTTACTGGAACTGGTGAGTGGGCCCCACAGCCCTTCCCAGGGGGACTGGTGGGGGTGAGGAGGTGTGGCGGAGCTGGGCTGCCTGGTGCACTGCCCGGCACAGGGTGCAACAGGCAGAGGCAGGGTGACAGCACTGGGGGCTTTCAATCAGTTCACACCTGCCACCTACTAGCTGTGTGCTCTTAGGAAAGTCACTTTGCTTCTCTGAGCCTCAGAGCGCTGTGGCCAGGATGAAATTAGATATGTTTGCAAAACATGTGGGATCCTCGTGTACAGAGCGAATAATAATTGGTAGCCTGGCTGGGGGTGGGGGAGGGGAGGCAGAAAGGCCCCAGGTGCCCCGGACAGCCTCTGAGCTCTGGGGAGGTTGGATCTCCCACTGCCCCAGAAATGCTTCTGACACCTCATGTGCTCTCGGGACTCGTCTGCTGGACCAGAGGCCCCTGACTGGGGATGCCCAGCAAGTCTTCAGGGGGAGACCCTGTGCCTTTGGTTCACCACTGTGCACCCAGTATCAGCGTGCATTTTTTTTTTTTTTATGGCTGCTGTAATAAATGGTCACAAACTTAGTGGCGTAAAGCAGCACAACTTTATTATCTTACAGTTCTACAGGTCAGAAGCCTGGAGTGGGTCTCTTGGGGCTACCATCAAGGTGTCGGAGGGCTGCATCCCTCAGGAGCCCCAGGAGAAAAACCTCAAGGCTGCCTGAATCCCTTGCCCCATGGCTGCCTTCCTCCATCTTCAAAGTCAGCAGCGTGGCCTCTTCAAATTTGCCTCTGACTCTTGCTTATAAGGATGCTTGTGATTCCATGGGGCCCTCCCATCTCCAAGGCGGCAGATCCGCAGGCTTAATCCCACCTGTAAATATAATCCCTCTGCGGTATGCAGCACAGTATATCCATGGGTTCTGGGGACTAGGATGCTTTGGGGAGCTTCTATTTTGCATACCACACCTAGCATGAAGGAAAGTGGATAAACTGTCAGATACAATATTGACTAAGCATCTGTTTTGCATAGAGCTTCTTCCGAGGAAGCCTAGGGGACCTTACTGTCTCCCCAGGCACACGAAGTATCACCTGTGAGAATGGTCACTAGCACATTATAAGTGATTGCAACACAGAGGGTACTCACAGGGTGCACAAGCCCCGAGGAGGTGAAGAGTCTCTACCTGTGCCCAACATGTCAACATATTTATTTAGCAAATATTTTGAGCATCAGTTAGGTGCTCAGTGCTGAGGAGGTGGAGATAACTAAGACGATTTCTGCCCTCTAGGAATGTGTGGGGTCAGGTAAACCTGGAAAAGGTAAGTATGGAGCCAGGGGTAAGCACAGGTAAGGGGTCCAGATTGGGAAAAAGTGTGATGGTTTTGAGAGGCAGTGTACATAGGGGTTATTAAGCACAGAATTTGTAGGCAGTACTGGCTGCCATAAAGAAGGAGCAGGAGGAGGAGGAGGAAGAGGAGGAGGAGAAAGAAAAAAGTAGAATAATAACAGTACCTGTGTCTTAGGATCAATGGGAGGATTATATGATTTAGGATATGTGCAATGCTTTTAACAGTGGCAAATAGCAAGAGTCATGCAAGTGTTAACTAATGTTATTGTCACTCTCTTAGCTTTTTCTCAGTCTTAACATAACAAGCAAGAGGGATATGCCAGCAGATACGAGAAAGGACAGTCATGACAACTAATGGCATCTGTTAAGCATGCTCATTTGGGGCTGGAATTTTCTATTTGCAAATCTACCAAGGTGGAGAAAAAGGCAGTTCGCAGGCAGCTATTGGGTGTGATTGCAGGAAGTCTCCTTGCAGACTTTCTGATGACTCCTGACTATAGATCAACCAGAGAGCACCAACTTAGCCCAGACTTGCCCAAGTAGACCCAGCCTTGGGGTTGTTTTTCACTGGCCCCTGGTGCCAGATGCTGCAGGTGAGAATAGAAGAGCTAGCAGCTCCAGGAAGTGGAGATGTGGGGTCCCAGTTTCCATAGGGAAATGTCCCTTTTTGCCACTGGCGAAACAGATCTGAAGCAACCAAACATGGTGGACACCATCCTGAATCCTGGGGGTTGTGAGACCTCGCTCTCATTTAACCCAAGGCTAATGGCTGATGAGTGAGCAAATGCCTCCATTAACATAGAGGCTAAAATTAGATTTGTTGCTGGGTGCTGTGGCTCATGCCTATAGTCTTAGCAACATGGGAGGCTGAAGCAGGAGGATCACAAATTCGAGGTCAGAGGTGGCCGGCGTAACTTAGTGAGACCCTGTCTCAAAACAAAAAAGTGGGGTAAGGGTACAGCCCAGGGATAGAGCACTTGCAAAGAACCTGCAATGCCCTAGGTTCAACCTAGAAATACTGGAACACACACACATACACACACACACACACACACACACACACACACACACAACTAGATTTGTTTAAATCATTCTCTTCTTGGAGGGGCAGTAATTGCTCTCTGATCAGGCAGGAAGTCCTATTGCTGGAAAGGAGCCAGTGTTATCAAGAGAAAACACATCAGCGCCCGGCCTCTTGGGAAGGGAATTGTGAGTAATCAACAAGGCTCCTCTCCAGCTGGCCATGGGGACCTTTGTTCAGATGCCACTGGTGAGGGAAAGTTTGAGTGGGCTGTGGCTTTTAAGGGACAGGGGCAGGTCCAGTTCTTTCTCTTTAAATTTTCCTCCCCAGGGGACAGGCTTTCCCCAGAGCAGGAAGCTAACCCTGGGAAGCTTGTCTGACGCCATTACACAAATCTGATTCCATCATGCTCCAACTTGAAGCCCATCAAGGGCATCCCATTGCTATCAGGATCACGTCCAATTCTTTAGTATGGTCTGCAAGGCCCTTTGTCACCTGGGCTTGGTAGCTCAGTTCTGCCTTTGGTTCATTTGTTGTCTATCCCAACCAGCACTCTTCCTGCCAGGTCCCTGTGTGCCCAGGAGCACACACATAGCCTCGCCTCCACACACACGGCATGCAGAGCCTAACATCGTGCCTATGAGCTCAGGAGACCAGAGATGCAGACCTGAGAGGGAAGCCCTGTAAAAATCAGGAAATGAGCCCAGCGCAGTGGTGCAAGCCTCTAATCCCAGGGAATCAGGAGGTGGACGCAGGAGGATCACACGTTCCAGGCCAGAGACAGCCTGCCAACCTAGCGAGACCCTGACTCAAAATAGAAAAATAAAAAATGGGCTGGGGGTGTAGCCTCATGGAAGAGCACTTGCAAAGTATGTGTGAGGCCCTGGATTCAACACCCAAGTACCATAAAAAAGAAAGAAGAAAGAAAGAATGAATGAATGAAAAGGAAAAAAGAAAGAAGAAAGAAAAAGAAAGAAAGAAGAAAAGAAAGAAAAGAGAAGAAAAGAAAAGAAAGAAAGAAAGAAAGATCAAGAAAAGAAAAAAAAATGAGATTTTATGTGACAGAAATTTCCAAGCCAGCCCCCCAAACCCTGGCAGGTAATCTCAGCATGGCTTTCTTTGTGTTCTTGTCGAGGTCTGTACACCTCTTGAAGACAGGAGACTTTCCTGAGAACTCAGTGTCTCAAATAATTGTTGTTTTTGTTAGGTGCCCTCGAGTCGGTATCCAACTCACAGCAACCCTACATACAACAGGGGAAACACTATTGTCACTGCTTCTCTGCTATTCATAGGGTTTTCAATGGCAGATTGATTTTTGGGAGTAGGTTGTTGGGTCCGTCTCCCAAGCCTACAGACCCTAGTATTCCCAGGTGGTCTCCCATCCAAGTACTAACCAGGTCTGACCTTGCTTAGCTTCAGAGATCTGATGGGATCAGACGCCACAGGTCTATGGTTACAGGCTTTCAAATAATATTGAAGGTAATAATGATGAGAGTGATGAGAAGCACTTAGGAAGTGCCACTATTGATGCATATCATTTATTGAGCAGGTACCATGTGCCACACTGTGCCGTGCAATAACGTGAAGACCAGGTGCCTTACCTCACAATGACTCTACGGAGTAGGGTTTTTTTCTTTTTTCTTTCCCATTTTATAGGTGAGAAAGTTAAGATCGCTTGCTCAGAGTCACACAGCCAGGAAGTGGTGGAATAGAAACTCATGCCTAGGTTTTTCTGAGCCCAGATCCATCTAGAAATCCGAGGTGTGCTTCTTCCTACATAAGGACACATCCGTGGAGGTGCAGGTAGCTGAGCTGCTGCAGGGCTTGCGGGGGCTCCAGGAAGGGCAGGACAAATGTGCTCAGGGTGGGGCTTCTTTCATTTGGCTTCACTTCAGAGACAACAGCAGGAAAACTAAAGCCCGGACTTCCCTCCTCGGAAGACCAAAGCCAGGCCGAAAATAGGAGAGGCAGGAAGCATTTGATCCCAAAGTGTCAGATGAGCATCAACATCCTGCCAACTCTGCCACTGGGGAGCGCCTGAGAGCAGCTGCCACACAGGGGCCAGGGCACAGCCAGACCCTCTCAGGCTGATGGGGGTCTGGGGGCTGCTGGCACATTGGGCATCCAGGCTGTGGAGAGTTCACTGCAGCCAAAAGGGTGCATTTGCAGACTTCTGACTGCACGAGGTCCCCAAAGCACTGCTGTGTGTGCTCTGGGCTCCAAGGCCACATGTCCCCATCTCATGATGACTCCCAGAGGACAGACACCAAGACCAGCCTCCTCCTAGGAGACACTGGATGCCTTTGATGGCTGGCTGGAGCAGAACACCTCCCTGATGGCCTTCCTGACCCCTCCTCAGACTACAGGGCAATCTACTTACCCCTGCTTCTCTCTTGACTCCAAGTCAGACCTGCATCGCAGTCTAGGGCCTTCTCAGATCTTCCCAGCTCCCTCTGGGCTTTTCTTCCCCTTCTCCCCATCACATCCTTCAGTCCACCCTACTCCAGGCCCCTCTTGGCCTGTACTTCTTAGAGCACTTGGACTAACCTGGAGAACATCTAGCGATTGCCTCATTTTATAGTTCAGCAAAAGCAAAGCTCCGACAGGCCGAGGAGTTTTTCTGAGGTCATGCAGTGAAGTCCTGTAGGGCAGGAAATGGGTGTCCCAGCTTGTAGATCACATCGGGCTCCTTTACAACATGTCTGTTTAGAATGGGAGGGGAGAGACGCAATGAGATTTGTGTGAGAGCCTCATCAAAATAAGGCCCCTCACACATTCATTCTTGTTGTTAGGTGCCATCAAGTTGGATTTCTGGATCTGGGCTCAGAAAAACCTAGGCATGAGTTTCTATTCCACCACTTCCTGGCTTTGTAACTCTGGGCAAGCGATCTTACCTTTCTCACCTATAAAATGGGGGGGGGGAAACCTACTCCATAGAGTCATTGTGAGGTAAGGCACCTGGTCTTCAGGTTATGGCACAGCACAGCATAGCATGGCACATGGTACCTGCTAGATAAATGATATGTATTAATGGTGGCACTTCACTCTCATCATTATTACCTTTAATATTATTTGAGAGCCTACAACCATAGCCCTGTGGCATCCGATCCCATCCGACTCATAGCGACCCTATGTACAACAGGTGAAACACTATTGTCAGTGCTTCTCTGCTATTCATAGGGTTTTCAATGGCGGATTGATTTTTGGGAGTGGGTTTCTGTGTCTGTCTCTGAAGTCTTACAGCACCTGATGTTCCCAGGTGTTCTCGCATCCAAGCACTAATCAGGCCCACTTAGCTTCCGAGATGTTACGAGATCAGAAGCCACAGTGCTAGAGCTGCAGGCCACACATCCACTCTAGCTTCCTTCAATTCGAAAGTCCCAGAAGGTCAAGACAGTGTCTGTCTTACTCACGCATCTGTCTCAGATGTTCTGGTCTTCAACACTTGGGTCATTGAGCGCACTCTCTGCCTGAGACCATTCATGTGAGAGCACCATTCAAACGAAAGGGGTTACCATTGCCTCTGCAACAGGAGCAAAGGCAACATGAGTGCAAAAGCCAGCAGATGTGTGGGTGGAGACCTGATCAGAAGATGACTAGCAATAGGTAGGGCTCTTCTTGGTCAGAGAAAACAGACCATCCATGTTTGCCCAGGCACTCACCCTGTTAGGGCCCACGCTGATCTGCCAGTTAAGAAGCCTTCTGCTAATTTCTTCTGTACCTGACCATGAACTGGGCTGCCTCAGGGCTTCCATCACGCTAATTGCCACCGTCTCCCCAGCGACACTGAGCTCAGTTCCTGATAAGGTGCTTCCTTAATAGTCTCCCATTTCCCTGCTGACACAGGAAAATAGGCCTGACATGGTGAATGGACTGTGCTTAGTGAGGCAGAGCTGCACCCTCAGCCTCCCAGCCTGAGCCATTAGTGGGCTGGAATCATAGTCTTCTGGCCGCGCTTGTTCCCTGAAAGCATTCATTTGGCATGCTTGGTGTTTGGCAGTTCCTTTCTCTAATGTCGCATGGTGTCTGGGAGCCCACCTCCTTTCACAAAGTGCTGAAGGGAGCTTGCAAGTCCCAGACGGCACTGGCTTTATGCAGAAAAAAAGTAGAAAGATAGAATTTGCATTTGTCAGCACCAGGTTGTAGCTGATGACAGTCTGGGTTATGGTTTATTAGTGGCAAGTGACAGAAATCAATTGTGGTGAATGTAAGCAAAGGAAGACCTAATGGGAATTCTGTTTGGAATTCAGGAGTGGGGTTCGATGAGCACTAGCCAAGCTTCTTAGGAGTCAAGTTCAAGGGTGAGGACATGGATTGGGTCTAATTCTGTCTACTTGCCTCCCCTTAACCAAATGAGAGTGAGGCAGTTAGATGGTCTGCATCTGAAACAGGTGAGTGACCAAACCAGAAGAGGAGAGAATGGGAGAAAAATACTGACATTCACTGGGTAGGTAAATACCTGAGGGGGGAGGTCCAAAGGAGGTGCAAATGGCCAAGTGTAGGGGAAATCACATTCCCTCCAGCCCTCAGACTTGTCTGCTAGGCCTGTGTAAGGGGTTAAAAATGGAACCCATGGGAAGTGTCTGGCACTGGACACAGAGGTGTTCAATCTGTGACAGGCGGCAGCTTTAGTGCTTGAATCCTTCCTTTTGTAGCATAATTGTGAACACTAGGCAGCAGTTAAAGCATCCGGCAGGGGGCTGGAGGTGCGACCTAATTATTGTTTTGAAACCCAGGAAAAATCCTAAGTGTTGTGACCAGCACTTTTTTTTTTCTTTAAGATTACTGCTAATTTTAACAGATAATGGGAACAATCTGAGATTCTTGAAGACTTGTGTGACACAGAAAAGAACTTTTAGCTTCCAGAGATGCTCTAGAAGAGCATTGTGGGCCTGCTTCTGGATAAGTATTGGGAAACAGAGCAGGATTTCATCCATATGGGACGCCTTAACCCTCTCCGAATATCACCATACAGAGTGTCTTTGGTGCCTGCTTCTTTACTTGCCTGCATCACATTCTAGACTACCAGCTCCTTGGAGGAGGAGGGCAGAGGCTGGAGGCTGTTTCCTGCTGATGCCTTGGCACCTAGCATAGGGCATGGCATGCAGATTGGCTCAGAAAATATTTTCTGAACGAATGAGTGAAGGAGGCTGATGACCCTTCAAAGTCACTGGTAAAGGGTTGAGCTACTGCCCCACATCTCCCTGTAAAACCAGAGTCAAGTTTCTCGGTGTGACTTTTGGGGGCAATGGAGCTGCCTTCATAGATTTTCTTGTCTGAAGCCCCATAATGCTTATTGAAGTGGAGGGAAGAGAGAAGGGAGGAGCTAGCAAGAGAATTCATAATTCAGGGGTGGGGCCTGGAGAAGAGGAAATGGGAGTAGGTAACAGGAAATTCCGATGGGGACACAGGGACAAGACCTGTTGCTGGGAACTTCATTTAGTTCTGACTTGAACTGCTGACCAGGAGTCTCCTTCTGACTCTAATGCCCATACATTGGAGCAGGGGAGGCCAATCCAGTGCTGCCCCCACCCCCTAAACAGATAAAAATATCAATACAGGATGTGTCAGATGCAGTTCTTTTTCTTTTTTGCCTTTTCTTCTTTCTTTCTTTCTTTCCGTCCTTCCTTCCTTCTTTTTCTTTTTTTCCTTTTCCCTTCTCTTCTTTTCTTTTTTTCTTTCAATACTAGGAATTGAACCCAGGGCCTTATACATGCTAGGCAAATGCTCTACCACTGAGCTGCACCCCCAACACTTTTTCATTTTTTATCTTGAGACATGGTCTCTCTAAATTGCAAAGACTGCCTCTGGCCTCGAACTCAGATCCTCCTGTCTCAGCCTCCTGCGTCACTGGGATTAGAGGTGTGTTCCACAGTGCTTGGTTCAAAGACAGCTCTTGACTAGAGGCCATGTGCAGGTCGAGGAATAACTGCTTTGGGAGGTCAGATGAACAGGAGACCATTGTGGCCAGGGATATGTTCATGGGTAAGAAATGGGGTTTAGGCTGGCATATGTGATGAGAGAGATCGAGGTACATGGAGGCAAAGCACAAAAGCAGGAAAGCACGGTGCATGCTTCTGAGGCCAGAAGTTCCTGGCAAACTCAGGAAAACGAGGAGTCAGATAAGAGGTGAGAGAGGGAGGCTGGGAGCAAGCTGAGAAGAGCCCTACGTATCAAACTAAGTTCTTATTTCTGTTTCACATATATATATAAGTACTTTCTACATATGAATGAGGGGCTTGGATTTAGCTCAGTTGGTAGAGTGTTGCTCTGCAGTCTCTGACGTTGGAGGATTGATTCCAAGCACTGCAAAAATGGGAGAAGGACATGGCAATCCACTCTTGAGGCAATCCACTCTTGAGGCAATCCCGAAACGATCAGTCATTAAAAACCCTGAGGGCTGTTATGAGTCGGACAAGACTCCACAGCACCTAACAACAACAACAACATATGAATGAATGAACGAATGAATGAGTGAATGTGAAAATGAACAGACAATGAGCAGAAGGAAGGAGACCCTCTTCTACTGTTTGAGTAATTCTTGCCCAATTCAATGATGACAAAAGGCTTTACAGAGTAGGTCTCCCAAATGAGCTGCCCTCACCTCAAAGCCTGAGCTGCAGCCAGAACTCCGGCAGAGGAGATGGTCAAGCTAAGACAAAGCATGCTGGAGCTTCTGGGTAATGTCTAGAGTTGCATGGACATCGCTAGAGATGTCTCTCCTATCAGCCAAAGAAAGGGTACAGCCAAGTGGGTTAACCTGGTGAGTTAAATAAAACAGGCTATGTCCCTTGGGAAAAATTTTAAGGATGCTGAGAAACATCCTGCCTCCAAACTGTTCACCCCATCCCTTGACCTCGCTGGATAAGGTCTGAAATTCCATAATCAAAGCTTTATCTCTTAGCCAGAAGCTGTGATGGCTAACATTTAAACTGTTATCAGATCGTTATACTCTACTATAAATGAAGCATCTGAAAGCAGATTTTGACAGGGAGGCTGGAGAGGGAAAGAAAGATGTAATCTGAGCCCTGGAGATGGAAGATTGTCAGGGACATGGAAAGTGGCGGAGAGGGCAATGAAAGGAGGAGCTGGGTTCACAACAAACTTGGCCAAGGACGATTTTGCTGAGATCTGGCAACTAATCCTAACACCAGCCAGACTGGCCATTTATTAACGAAAATGTCTCACCCGCTCTTTCTGATCATGGCATCAGCCAGACGACTTAAATGACTGCATTAGGCAGCTAAATCCATAATCGTTGGCCTCTCACACACACAGGGGAGCTTGGCTAATCTTAACATTAGCACGTTGCAGCGCTCCTCGTCAACAGCTGCCTGCTACAGAGAGTGAGTGATGCTGTTCTCCAGATCCCGAGGAGGCCCTGGGAGTTCTGGAGGGTGGAAGTACTCATTCTTATTATAAAACCCCCTGAGAACAGCAGGCTGTTTAAAGGATCAGTGTGTGGGCCATTTTTCTTCAGAGGAACTTGCCTTACAGTCTCATGCTGCATATTTCCCGGTCATAGTAGTTTGGAGAAAAATATTGCTAAATGGCTGCATAAACAATTTTAATTGGCCTGGGCTCCCAAAATGTGCTATTTTTGTTCTGCTGCCAAGCTTTCTTTTTTACTAGCTAATTATGCCCAGCATTTAACTTTCGGCAAAAAAACAGGAAATAGGGCATTCATTACTGGAGTGACAACTTTTCAACAAGCCCACATTTCAACATCCATTGTGTAATTTCCTCTCCCTAGCTGACAGTTAGTTCTTCCATCAGGCCTTTGGAAACAAACAGCTCCTTGAGTGGGGGCTGTTAGGGGCTTTGTTCAGTTCTAAATGCCTTCCTCTCTCCATCTTAAGTAGAGGAACAGGCTCCCATGGGCCTCTAATGCCCACGGGGTAGGTGTCCTACCTTATTTGGGCTCCTTGCAGAAATTCTACAACTAGAGTTTCTGCCAGTCTCAGTTTGCTGCCGAACTGGCCCTGTTGTCAGGAGCTACGCTGAGCCTGTTGATTATACAGCACCCCAAGGCTCTTGGGGATTTAAAGAAACTCTCAGGGGGACATCCTCTTGTCTCTCAGGCAATGAAAAAAGACAATAAACCCCAGTTTGTTAGGCCTTAACTCCTAGAAAGTGCTGTAAAGCCATGCCTTACTGTGTGATCCATTTTCAATTTATAATATTAAAATTTTATTGCAAAGGGTATCACATAGGCAGAGAAAACACACAACTTATTAAGTATATAGCTCAATAATTAATCCTAAGGCAAATAGCATGTGAGTCCAGCATAGGTCAAGAGTAGATTATCGCCAGCACCCCAGAAGCCCAACTGTTACTCCTACCCAATCACTATTTCCCCTTCCTCGCCAAGGTGCTTAAACTTTATATAAATGGAACCATAGAAGATGTGTGTGTATTTTATTGTCTGAGGTCTGTTGTTCAACTTTGTTTTGTTGCTCATAACTGTACCTCACTCATTGTCTTTACTATAGAGTATTTGCCATATGCTATAACACAGGTTTTCAGTTTTACTATAAATGACATATGACCTGTTTCTAGTTTGTGGCTGCCCTGAATGATGCTGCCATGAATAGTCCTGTGTGTGTCTCTCAGTGCACATGTGCACACATTTCTTCTAAGCATCACCTAGGAAGGGGTTGCTGGGTCATATGCATAGTTGCTGTGCATGTTTGATTTTTATCGCTTAAGCCAAACTGTTTTCAAAGTGGTATATGTAAGTGGCCACTGCTCCTCTTCCTCACCAATACTTCATATTATCTGTCTTTTTAATCTTTGTAGGTGTTTAGTGGTATTTCAGTGTGATTTTGATTTGATGTCCTGGACTATTAATGAGGACAAGCACTTTTTCATGTGTTTATTCATGATTGCATTTAGAATAAGAAGTTTAAAAGTGGTTCTTGTCAGCTTACCATAGAGACACCTGCACAGCCATATTCATTGCAGTACTTTTCACAATACCCAAGTTATGGAATCAGCCCAGGAGGTATCCATCAAGAGATGAAAGGATAAAGAAAATTTGGCATATATTCACAATGGACTACTAGTCAGCCATTAAGAAGAACAAAATTTTGTCATTTGCAGGCAGGTTAATAGCACTGGAGATTTTCATGTTGAGCAAAATAAGCCAGGCCCAGAGAGGAAAATATCACATTTTCTCTCAGATACAGAATCTGGGTTTTTTGTTTATTTGTTATTTTTGTTTTTTTTAAAAAGGACTGCCGAGTAGAGGACTAGTTAGGAAGAGGAAGGGGACCAATAAGAGAGAGGAGGAGAGATAAATGAGGGTAACAGGGTTGCAGGGGCATGAATCATTGTTAAACTTCAACTCTTATTCTAAACGCAGTCATGAATAAACACACAAAGCACATGATGCGCATGCACAAGAATGTCACAAAATAACCCATTTTGTATAATGTATATATGCTAAATTTTTTAAATGAACAAAACACACACACACACACACACACACACACACACACACACACACACACACACAAGAAAATGGTCCCAAACAGTTGAAATCAACAAAATGATACTTTAATAGAAGATAGCCTAAATTCCTATGTCCTGAAGTTCTGGTATTGACCAACAAGGAATTATTGAACCCACATGGCACACCATGTGCTAGGTAATGTGGAGGAATCAGAAAAGCTGATCACTGTATACATAGGCAGTTCCTTGCTTTTTAACCAATAAATCACCAACACCTTCTATCTACATCATTAAGTATCTCATACCTTTTTTTGTGTTGGTGTTAACGATCCAACCCCAGGCCTCATGCATGCTAGGCAAGTGCTCTACCACTGAGCTACATCCCCAGCCCTACAAAATCATTTTTAGTGGTCCCATTGTATTCTATCATGTGAAAGGTAAATTTCATTTATTCAGCAAATCTCCTGTGGTTTCCAGTTGTTAGGTACCATTGCGTCATGTCTGACTCATAGTGACCCTCATAGGGTTTTCAATGGCTGACCGTTTCAGGATTGCCTCAGGAGTGAATTGAAACATCCTCCCATTTTTGCAGTGCTGGGAATTGAGCTCAGGACCTCAGAGACTGCAGAGCGGCGCTCTACCAACTGAGCTAAATCCCAGCCCATTATCAACAGTAATACACTAAAAATCCTTGTGGCTAAATCTTTGAGTACATCTGAGATTGTATACAAAGGCCAGCTGACTTCAAAATTTCAAAACCTTTGGGGCAAAATGGAATGCACATAGGGCCATATAATTAATTAATTAATTAATATGAGAGTTGATTCTTCATATTTCTTTTTTTCTTTCATGCATCTTTCTTCTGCCTGTCCCAAAACTGAAAGTGAGCTAAATGGATTGAAAATGACAGTAGTATGAAGGTAGATCTGGGCCCTCTGCCTCCTACTTTGGCTACTTATTATAAAACTAATAATAATAGTTATTATCAGCTGGGCGTGGTGGCGCACCTCTGTAATCCCAGCAGCTTGGGAGGCGGAGCCAGGAGGATTGCAAGTTCAAGACTAGAGGAAGTCTATGTAACTTATCGAGACCCTGTCTCAGGAAGTAAGGAAAAAAAAAAAAAAAGGGCTGGGGGTGCAGCTCAGTCGTCCAGCACTTGCAAAGCATGCAGGTGTGAGGCCCCAGGATCAACCCCCAGTACCACACACACAAAAAAATAGTTATTATCTATTGAGCCCATTATTTATTAAGCCATGTGTTAAGCCCTTCATAATTACCATCTAATCTTCATAACCTTATGATATGGATGCCATTATTGTCCCCATTTTTAGTGAAAGAAACTGAGGTTTGGAAAAGCTAAGAATCTTGCCCAAATTTGCATAGTAAGTGGTAGAGAAGGAAATGGTATTCAGCTGTCTGACCCTGAAGTCCCAATTCTTAACCATTGTGCCAGTAGTTTTCAACCTGTGTATTTTGCAATTCTGATATACTGCAAAACTTCCCTGAACATGCTGCAAAATTTCACATATAAATGTATCTTGCTGGTGAGAGCATTGCTATGTGGTGGATTGACTTCAAAAATGGCTCTACTTCTTCACTTTTCCTTATATCCACATATTTTGCAATTTCCTTTGCAGCTACTCTCATTGAGAAGTAAAAAAGTGTTTCTGTATCCCTTGAACACGGGCTGATCTAGCGACTTGCCTTGGCCAAATGAAGTGGTAGAAATGACACTGTTCTGGTGCTGAGCCTAGGCCTTGTTGTTAGGTGCGGTTGAGTCATGCCCGACTCATAGCAACCCTCATAGGGTTTTCAGTGGCTGATTGTTTCAGGATTGCCTCAGGAGTGGATTGCGATGTCCATCTCCCATTTTTGCAGTGTTGGGAATCGAACCTGGGACCTCAGAGACTGCAGAGTGGCACTCTACCAAATGAGCTAAATCCCAGCCCCAGCCTAGGCCTTAGGAGAACCTAATTGCTTTTGCTCTATCTCTTGCTCCTTTGATGGAGGATGAGACATTTGGAACAAAGCCAGGACAAGTCCCCAGAAATGTGAGAGTGCTCGATCTGGCCCAAGTCAGCCAAGCCTCCTAAACCAAGCTACAGTTGACTGTGGTTGCCTAAGTGATCATTCCTAAACCCAGTGACACCATGCCACTGACTCACAGACTCATGAGCTGAATGTTAATTGTTATATGTCACTGAAGTTTTGTGGTTGTTAGGCAGCATGATTGTGGTGCTAGATAATGTGTACTGTGGTGGCTATGTTTAATGGGTAGGATACCAGCCAGGAGGTCATGAGATGCTTGATAGACTCAGGCACAACTTGGCCTCAGCACAGCAAAATGTCAAGCAGCCTCTTAGCAAAGTGTCTATTTACGGAAGCATGCAAGATCTGTGCTCCTAGAGGACATGGGGACATAATTTCATCCAAACAGTAGCCTTGTACCTTTGCACCATTAAGGAATTGTGTGATGCCATTGCCTCTCACCAACAAAATTTAAAGGGCCTGGGAGAAATAAAGTTTCATTTTGATTACAAGGTAGGTGTCATGTTACTCATGTACTAGTTACAGTTTGAGTTGGATTTCTGCTCCTTGCAACCCAGAGTCCAGGCATGGGTGGAAGCATTTGAAAGACTACAAGCTCCCAAACCATGGGAAAGTCATGCATGATCCTTCTGTAACTGACATGGGCTGAGCAAACACACTCAGGGGGCAGGCTGGTTGTTCTCTAAGTCAGCCTCCTTGTCTTACAGAAAAGGGCTCAGCCTAGAGCTGACTCAAATATCCACCAAAAGAGACAATGTTTCTCAGCAACAAGCCCGCTTTGCCAGTGCTGTTAGGCTCCCACCACTGGGATCTACAGACTGCTGCTGGCATCCACTACCCGCTGCTGTACACACCAGCTAAGCAGTGCTCCATACTCTCAATCTTTGTCTTATTTCTGCATACACTTTTTTTTTTTTTTTTTTTTTTTTTTTTTTGCGGTACTCGGGGTTGAACCCAGGGCCTCACGCTTGTGTGTTTTGCAAGTGCTGGACCACTGAACTGCACCTCCAGCCCATTTTTTTTACATTATTTATTTATTTATTTATTTATTTTTGAGACAGGGTCTCACCAGATTATGCAGACTGCCTCTGGTCTCGAACTTGCGATTCTCCTGTCTCTGCCTCCCGAACCACTGAGATTACAGGCGTGCGCCACCGTGCCCAGCTCTGTATACACTTCTATGTCAATTAATATTATCATGTAACAAATTGCCCCCAACTTAGTGACATGAAACAACCACCACTTTTTTTTTTCCTGCTCATGTACTTTACAGGTCAAAGATTTGGAAAGAGCGTGGTTGATGGCTTATCTTGCTCCCAGATATCAGGGGCTTCAGATGGGAAGACTTGAATGGCAGAGGCGGGAGTCATCTGGAAGATTCTTCATTCACAAATGCCTGGTGCCTGGTGCCAAAAGCATAGTAGTTTCAGGGTACTCAAACCTTTTATGTGGTGGCTGGGTGCTCTAAGAGTGGGTGTTCCAGGTCCATGAGGTGAATTCTGCAAGGCCTTTCATGACTTGTTCTTTTTGTTAGGTGCCATTGAGTCGGTATCTGACTCATAGCGACCCTGCATACCACAGGCAAAACACTATTGTCAGTGCTTCTCTGCTGTTCACAGGGTTTTCAATGGCGGATTGATTTTTGGGAGTGGGTTGCCGGGTCCATCTCCAAGCCTACTGCACCTGGTGTTCCCAGGTGGTCTCCCCTCCAAGTACTAACCAAGCCCAACCCTCCTTAGCTTCAGAGATCTGACGGGATCGGATGCCACATGGCTACGGCTGCAGGTTTTCATGACTTATCATTCATTAATGTATACCTTCACATCTCCCTTACACTGTTGGTTAAGAGAGTGCCCAAATTCAAGGAAAGGAGACATAGACCTCATTTCTTGATGGGACGATTATTAAAGATTTTGAAGCCATGCTTTAAAACTGCCATATCTTACATTTATCTATCCATTATTCTCAGTTGCTGAGATCATTTTCTTTGTGTAAGAATCTTTTCATTGGGAACAACAACAACAACAAAACTGTAGCTAAGGTACGAAAATAAAAAACAATAACAACAAAACAAAAAATGAACCAGATCATTATAAGGATTCAAAGTTTTCTCACAGAGAACCCCAGAAGATGTTATTGTAGTCCTATTATACTCTCCATGCTGGTGGGTGCTGAGGGGTTAGTGAGGCAAATACATCCCTGCTGGTGGATCCTCACACCTGGGCAGCAATGCCATACCCCTGGAAACCTCAGGGAGGGCCACTAATGGGACCAGAGCACTGTTGCAGGTCTGTCACAGAGCAACAGAGCAGAGGGCACAAGCATGGGGCTTGCTGTAGCTCCTGCAGGTGTGGAGGTTGAAAAACAGAGGATCTGAAAAAGCTGCTTGGAGCAGTAAGCCCTACCCCTAAATGCGTGGGAATTTACTCTAGATCTTTCTTCTTAGATTTGTCTTCCCCTCTCTAGCCTTCAGGGTGAGCCTGGCTATCTCCAGCCTAGCAGATTCACATTTATCAGTTTTTTTGGGTATGCCTGGCACCATGGCAGTGAAGAAGACATTCAGTATCCTGAGGAGATGAAAAATAAATAAACAAATAAATAAATCATAAAAACACTCCAACCTGGGACCCAGCAGCCCTGATTCTTTCCATTACTCTCTGAGTGACTTTGGACATGTATCCAAATCCTCTCTGAGACTCAGTTTCTCCATTAGTCAAATCAGGACCTTGACCTTGAAGGACCTCTAAGGTCCTTTCAGAACTCCCAGAAGAAAGATGATTCTGGCTCACCAGGCACTCCTAAAATTTCAATCTTGAACTTCTAGTTTATTTTCTGTCCTTTGCCTTACTGCTGGCTGGCTTTCTCTTGCTGTAATTTATTTAACTGAGCCATGCTGAGCAGTTTGGAACTGAGTTTGCATGAATCACTGTCCATAAAATCAAGTTAAGTGGATTTTATTCCACACGGCGCACCTGTGTATATACTTGGGGAGAAGAAGCTGGATTTTCTTGGCTTTTCCAGACCACGGTTAGAATTGCTTCTGCACTGATATAGCATTCACCTGTATTTATAGTCCATTGTTATAACAGCTTCCTTCAGAGAACTGAAAGTAAAGTGGTGGAAGCAATTTCTCCTACAGATCATTTTATATAACTGTCCTGTTTCCCTATCTAGCTGGAAAAACTGACATTGATTTCCTCTATTTTATCAGAGTTGGAAAATATCAGATCCACCTTCATTCAGTCATTCCACAAATTTTTATTGAGTGTTATTTGAAGTCATACTGAGCCAGACACAGGGTGGGGGTGAAGGGGACGTGTCATCCTGTTCAAAGGCCCCACACACCGTGAAGTGTTAAGGGAAAACTCAGGGGTTAAACAATGTGAGAGAATGTTACTAGGCAGAAAATGGGACATTCAATCTGTGGAGTGAAAGGAGAAGCCAAGCAAGGTGTGTGATGTAGGGAGGATTATGGAGAGTTCGGGAAGGATGCTGAGCATGCGAGAGCGATTTCTGTTTGGACCACTGCCCACATTTTCCCCTCCCCTAACCGCGCCTGACAATCTGCACAAAAATCATTTCAGTTCCCCATTTTGTAAAAGTATATGATGTGGGGGGTGAGGAGGGGTGGGGGTAGTGTCTGAGTGGAGACGAGCATTGATGGGAAGAAATGCCCAAAGGGTCTGCTCCGGTGCTTGTGGAAATATATTTGGGAGCCAGTGTGAAGGATTATAAAGGGATTTATTTCATTTTGTAATACAGCCAAAAGCTCAGGAAGGCTATGACTAAAATGGTAGTTTGGGGGACTGGCTATTTGTATGTTTGTTCTTATTTTCTATCTTGATAGAAAATGTGCACTCTTTTTTTTTTTGTTTTGTTTTTTTGTGGTACTAGGGGTTGAACCCAGGGCTCATGCTTGCATGCTCTGCAAGTGCTGGACCACTGAGCTGCACCCTCAGCCCTTTTCTTTTTTCTTTTTCTTTTTCTTTTCTTTCTTTTTTTTTTTTTTAATTTTTGAGACAGGGTCTTGTTAAGTTACACAGACTGCCTCTGGTCTTGAACTTGCGATCCTCCTGCCTCCGCCTCCCAAGTCGCTGGGATTACAGGCGTGCACCACTACGCCCAGCAAAATGTGCACTCTTTACTCTGCCACAGAATACACATTTCAGTTTTCCTGGCTGATTTCAAGTGTTTTTGAAAATTCTGTTCCATTTACCCTCCCTGGAACTCTGAGAGACATATTAGGGTATTGGGATGGGCATGGAAGGGTCTTTCTCCTCCACTGACACTGTTCATGGCCATACAGTCCCTCTGAGAAAATGAAGTTGCTTAAAAAGACTAAACTTTGGTGTGCCTGTTTGTATCCATAACCTAGGCAAACTTTGATTTGCTTAACGGTTTCTGTTGGTTGTGCTGTCTTGGGACAAGACGTGCCCACGTGTCCTTGGCAGACATTTGGGAAGTACGTATACCCAGAAGGCACTTGAGGCTTGGATAGATCAACTTCTACCCTGGAGGAGTAATGCCATGGTCTAGTGAGCAGAGCTGACCAGGGGAAATATGTGAGACACATATGTAATTTAGAAGTTTCTAGTAGCCACATAAGAAATTAAAAAAAGAAACATTTTTGAAGTGGGTTTGTGTATCTTAACACCCAGGAAGAACACCTCAGTTTATTTTGACCAATAGCCCTTAGTACCATTGTCCTGCAATCCCTGAGAGTAGGGCCCTGAGAACAGGGACCCTGGAGGGGTAGTGGAAACACAGAAAGGGCTAGTGCATGAAACATGGACAAAGTGCAAATGTGGTATGAACAAGGAGGGCGGGTGACATACTGGAAGGTGATGGTTAGCCGTCATTGTCAACTTGATTAGATGGAGAGATTCCTCCGATTAGTGAAATACATCTCTGTACTTGTCCATGAGGGCATTTCCAGAAAGGACTGAGAGACAAGTCCAGTCCTAGCTGAGGACGACACCCACCTTGAGGATGATCTGGTGAGATCCAGTGGATGGGGCTCAGTAAGGAGGAAGTGAGGAGGAGAAAGGAAGCCAGGGCATGTGTGGGACAGGCTTAAAAATCTTTCAGAGCAGAATATCTGCCTCTCTCTCTCTCTCTCTCTCTCTCTCTCTCTCAGGTTTCCAGTTCTTGGATTGAGTGGCTACCAGTCTGTCTACAGGCACAGCTATGGAACTATCCTGCTCCATTGTATGAGCTAATCTAATAAATCCATATGTGTGTGTGTGTATGTATATATATACACATATATGTACATATACATACATATACATATATACATACATCATGATATATATATCATTGTGTGAGCTAATCTAATAAATCCATATATATATTCTTCCTATTGGTTCTGTTCCTTTAAAGAACCCTAACTGATACAGATGGAGACAATTATATAGTTGGAGGGCTAAGTCATAAGCCATTCCTAGTCAAAGCCGAAAGGTTAGGTTTTTTTATTATCTACCAAAGTTAAACTAACATACCCTCCAGGGAAACTAGGGGCTTAGGGAAGGACTTGTAGAGAACTCTAGCCCTCTGCTGTCTAAGACGATAGTCACTAGCCGTACGTAGCTATTAAGCACTTCAATGTGGTGGGGCTGAATTGAGATGTGCTATGGTGTAAAGCACATGCAAGATTTTGAAGACTTAACATAGAAAAAGTGAATATAAAATAGCTCATTAGTCATTTTTATAGTTACCTTTGAGGCAGAGGGGTGGGGTTTATCTCAGCTGGTAGAGCGTTGCTCTGTGCTCTCTGAGGCCCAGGGGTCATTCCTCAGCCCTGCAAAAAATGGGAGAAGGGGTTAGCAGCCCACTCCAGAAACAATCCCAAAACAATTAGCCATTGAAAACTCTATGAATAGCAGAGAAGCACTGATATAGTGCCCAGCATGGCATTGAAAACCCTATGAATAGCAGAGAAGCACTGACATAGTGCCACGCATGGCATAGTGTTGGGGAGTGTTTCATTCTGTTGTACATAGAGTCACTATGAGCCAGCCCCAACTCAACAGCACCTAACAACCACAAAAAATTTGAGGCAAAATCCATAGTGCATCACATTAACCATTTTAATGTAGAACCCATTGGCATTTGTTATTGTTGTTTGTTGTTAGGTACCATTGACTCGCGTCCAGCTCATAGCTACCCTCATAGGGTTTTCAGTGGCTGATTGGGGATTGCCTCTGGAGTGGATTGACACATCCTTCTCCCATTTTTGCGGTGCTGGGAATTGAACCCAGGACCTCAGAGACTGCAGAGAACTGCTCTACCAACTGAGCTAAATCCCAGCCCCCACTGGCATTTAGTAATTCATAATGTTGTGCAACCTTCATCTCTATCTAGTTTTAAAATCATGTTCATCACCCCAAAGGAAACCTATACCCGTGAAGAAGTGACCTCCATTCTCCTATTCCTCTAGCCTCTGCTGACCACTAATCTGCTTTCTACCTCTATGGATTTGCCTGTTCTGGACATTTCATACAAATGGAATCAGCAAGCTGGGCATGGTGGCTCATGCCTATAATCCTAGCAATCAGGAGGCTGGGGCAGGAGGATTGTGAGTTTAAGGCCAGCCTGGGCTACCTAGTGAGACAATGTCTCAAAAAAAAAAAAAAAAAACAAAACAAAAAAAACAACCCAAATGGAATCAACAATATGTTACCTTTTGTCCCTGACTCCTTCACTCAGCATAATATTTTTGAAGTTTATCCATGTATAGCATCTATCAGTACGTCTTGGTTTTTTATTGCTGAATAATATCCAACTATATGGACATACCACATTTTATTTATCTATTCATCTATTGATGGACTTTTGGGTTGTTTCTACTTTTTTGTTTGCTTGTTTGTGACAGGGTCTTGTTAAGTAGCCCAGGCTGGCCTGGAATTTACTGTGTAGTCCAGGGTGGCCTTGGACTTGCAATCCTCCTGTTTCAGCCTCCTAAATTCTGGGATTACAGATATGTACCACCATGCAGGGCTCTACCTTTCAATTATTGTAAATTGTTGTTGTTCTTAGGTGCCATCGAGTCAGTGTCTGACTCATAGGGACCCTACACACAACAGGCGAAACACCATTGTCAGTGCTTCTCTGCTATTCATAGGGCTTTCAATGGCAGATTGTTTGTTGGGAGTGGGTTGCTAGGTCCTTCTCCCAAGGCTACAGCACCTGGTCTTCCGAAGTGGTCTTCCATCCAAGTACTAACCAGGCCAGACCCTGCTTAGCTCCCGAGATCTGATGTGTTCGGACACAACAGTGGTATGGCTACGGGCACTATTGTCAATAGTGATGCTATAAACATTCATTCATATACAAATTTTTGTTTCAATATTTGTTTCACCTCTTTGGGGTATATACCTTAGAGTAATCTTCCTGGCTGATATGATAATTTTATATTTAACCTTTTTTTTTTTTTTTTTGTGGTACTGGAGGTTGAACCCAGGGCCCCACACCTGCATGCTTTGCAAGTTCTGGACCACTGAGCTGCACCCCAAGCTCATTTTTTTTTTTTTTTTTTTTTTTTTTTTTTTTTTTTTTTTTTTTTTTTTTTTTTTTTTTTTTTTTTTTTTTTTTTTTTTTTTTTTTTTTTTTACTTTTTGAGACAGGATCTCGCTAAATTACGCAGACTGCCTCTGGTCTCGAATTTGTAACCCTCCGGCCTCCGCCTCCTGAGCCGCTGGGATTACAGGCATGCACCACCGCTCCCGGCTATATTTAACTTTTTGAGGAATGGTTAATCTGTTTTCCAGAGTAGCTGAACCATTTTACATTTTGACCAACAAAGTACTAGAGTGCCCATCAACTTCTCCACATCCTTGCCAATTATTGTTATTTTCCATTCTTTAGTTTTTAAAAACTTTAGTTATAGGCACTCTAGTGGGTACAAATAGATATCTCATTATGGATTCTTAGAAAGTTACTAAGCCTTACCTTTTAGAGCTGTTTTAGACTCATACCAAAATTAAGTGGAGAGTACAGAGTTCCCGTAGACTCCCTATCCCCGTACATGCACAACCTTTCCCACTATTGACCTCTTGCCACACAGGGAGATATTTGGTCTAGTAAGCAAACTACATTGACACATCATCATTATCATCACGCAAATCTACTGTTTACCTTAGGGTCATTCTTGGTGCTGCACATTCCATTGGATTTTGGCAAATGTACAATGGAATGTGTTCACCATTACAGCATCATTCTCTCTATGAGTAGTTTCACTGCCTTAAAAATCCCCTGTGCCCTGCTCCATTATACTTCTCATTTGCATTTCTCTGACTAATGGCATTCAGCATCACCCTAGTGGTTTCTTTTTTTTCTTTTTTTTTTTTTTCTTCTTTTTGGTACTGGGGATTGAACCCTGGGCTTCACACATGCTAGGCAAGCACTCTACCACTGAGCTAAATCTCCAGCCTATCCTAGTGGTTTTTAAACACTGCCTGGAGAAGCCCATTAAGGGCCACCATGGTGAGGAAGAGGGGAAGTCCAAGCAGATGCCCCCCACGCCCTCACCTATCACAATCACTTCACTCTCATCTGTCTGACATGTGTGACTTCTCACGAAATATTCCATTTGAGTAAAGGGTCCCCAGGCTAAGCTAAGTTTGATCTGTGTTGCCTGCATCTCCACCTGGCTCATGGTTTGAGACTGTTAGCTTCCTAAACCAAGAGTAGAGCACAATTTTTCTGATTCTTGGTCCATTTGCTTTCAGTTGTACCACTCTATCAGTAATAACAATAGTGATAATGACCATGTCTTAAGCGCTTATGCTGTGGCAGTTGCCGTGGAATCACTTGCCTTGTAATCCAATGAGTCTGAAAGGTTCATGCCATTATGAAGCATGCTCACACTTAGAAGTCTTCACCATGGGCTGTAAAACCCCTCTCCAACCTCACACCTTGCCCTCTTCCACTGGCTAACTCTAGACCAGCCACTACACGATGGTCCTGTTCTGGGTGGAGGCTATCATGTTGCTATATCAAGGCCTCTCACCTCTTTGCTCTCTTTCCCCTTTCTGATAAGCTTGCATTATGTACTTTTCAATAATAGGTCACTGGGTTTTCAGAAAAGACCCTATACTAGGCATTGATACTGCTTTTTAAAATTAAGGAAGTATTGGCTAAGTAAAATCAATTGCTCAAGATTGCACATTCTGATAGTTCTATGTTCCTCCATTAAAAAAAATATTCTTAAACTGAGCACCGTGTGCGCCTCTAATCCCAGAAACTCGGAGGCTGAGGCAGGAGGATTGTGAGCTCAAGGCCAGAGGCAGCCTGCATAACTTAGTGAGACCCTATCTCAAAAAAAGGGGGGGGATAGTCCAGCTCAGTGGTGGAGCTCTTGCAAAGTATGTGCAAGGTCCTGAGTTTGACCCCCAAGTACTGCAAAAAATAAAAATACAAAATAAATAAATAATATTTTTTTAAAAAAATGTAAGTATTCTTAAACCACTCTTTGTGTGTGTGTGTGTGTGTGTGTGTGTGTGTGTGTGTGTGCGTGTGTGTGTGTGTGTGTGTGTGTCTTGTGCTGGGGATTGAACCCAGGACCTTGCACAAGCTAGACAAGTGCTCCACCAGTGATCTATGTCCCCAGACTAAACTTCTGTTTCACTCAAGCCACTTGTTGTTGTTAGGTGCTGTCAAGTCATGTCCAACTCATAGTAACCCTCATAGGGTTTTCAATGGCTGATTGTTTCCAGATTGCCTTGGGAGTAGATTGCCACATTCTTCTCCCATTTTTTTGTGGTGTTGGGAATCGAACCCAGGACCTCAGAGACTGCAGAGTGTTGCTCTATCAATTGAGCTAAATCCCAGTCCCCTCTCAAGACACTAGGATAGGTATTATGTGGGATAAAAAGACAAAATCAAAAAACAAAACAAAATGAAAAAAAATCTGTGGACTGAAAGATTACAGACTTGTGGGAGAAGTAGATGAGAACAAAAGTATTTATAATACAATTGACCCTTGAGCAACAGCACGGTTAGATGTGCCAACCCCAGAGTAGTCAAAAATCCATTTATACCTTTTGACTGCCCTAAAACGGAACTCCTAATAGTCTGCTGTTGACTGGAAACCTTATTGATAATATAAAAGTCAACACATATTTTGGATGTTATATGTATTGCATACTGAATAATATGTGGAAATGATGACAAATCACTTTTTACTGTTCTACACAATTTACTGGAGAGAGGAACCGTTCATGGGGAGATGATCAACAACCCGCCATGTTCTCAGCAGATTCTGGCAACACTTGAGCTTATTGCAATAAGGAGGTGGCTACAAAATTATTACAGCAGTGCAGAATGTACTAGAGTTCCCTTCGTGCAGTTATGACTCAACACTGCATCTTTACATTTCTCTTGACTGCAAATGGCACCAAGTACAGTCTGTAAAGAGTGTGCATAAGTTCTGATGAATTTTAACTTTTTGAAATAGGTTTGTATGTATATTAAGGTAGTAAAGAATAAAATAGGCTATTATCTACATATACATTATGCATTCATAACATACTTAATTTTTAAAAATTATGTTACACTTCCAAGCCACATGGTTCATCTGCAAGGTTGTCAAATTGTCAGAATTCTTCCACATATGAGTGGGCCCACACAATTCCAACCTATTTTATTCCAGGGTCAAGGTGAGAGTTGGAGGTGCCGTATATTATAATCATGCATACGTGCAAAGATTTTGTTAGAACTAGTTTCAATTTTGTACAAAGACAAATCCCAATAAACATAGGATTACCAAGAGAGACCTCTATTGCTTTGTCACACACAGGAGGTCCGGAAAAGACCCTGACTCTGCAATCATCAGAAACCCAGGCTCTTTCTGTCCTTCTACTTAAACACCTTAGAATGTGGCTTTCATTTAAATTGTGCAAAATGGTACTGAACCACTACCTACTCTACCTGGATCCCAGGCAGTAAGGAAGAAGAAGAAAAGGGAAAAAATAGAGCACTTTCCAGCTGAGTCAGTTCCCTCTATGCAGCTTCCCCAGAGGCCCCACCTACACTTCTACTTATATCTCCCTGGCTGACACAGGTTGACTTGGCCTCAGTTAATTGCAAAGGGAAATGAATTTTTTTTTTTTAGCTTGTCTTTTGTCACACAGAGTAAAATGGGGTTTTACTCCGTGGACTAAAGCTAGTATTTAGAGACACCTAGCAGTCTACCACAAATGTTTACTCAAAACACTTTTTAACAGTGAAAATTTGGAAATTTTAAATATCTAAAAACACAATTGTCACAATAAATTAATTGACTCATTAATAATATGCATGCTTAAATATTAAATTTGAGAAGAACATTTAATGACATGGCAAAATATTCATAATACTATGTTAAGTGAAAATAATAATTACTAGGTCCTAAGAAAACAATGGGCTGGGATTTAGCTCAGTTGGTAGAGTGCTGCTCTGCAGTCTCTGAGGCCCCGAGTTCAATTCCCTGCTCCACAGAAACAGGAGAAGGACGTGGCAACCCACTCCTGAGGCAATCCTGAAACAAGCAGCCACTGAAAACCCTATAAGGGTTGCTATGAGTCGGACACGACTTGACGGCACCTAACAACAACAAACAACAAGAAAACAATGCCTACAGCCATACCACTGTGGCGTCCAATCCCCTCAGATCTCAGAAGCTAAGCAGGGTTGGGCCTGGTTAGTACCTGGATGGGAGACTGCCTGGGAACACCAGGTGCTGTAGGCTTGCAAGAAGGACCTGGCAACCCATTCCTAAAAAAACAATCAGCCATTGAAAACCCTGTGAATAACAGAGACTAGTGTTTCGCCTGTTGTACATAGGGTCACTATGAGTCGGATACTGACTTCATGGCACCTAACAACAACAACAAGAAAACAATGGGCCTACAGTTTAGCTCAGTTGGTAGAATGCTGCTCCATGCTCTCTGAGGATCCAGATTTGATCCCCCACACCACACAAAAAAACGAAGAACATGGCAATCCATTCCAAAGCAATCCTGAAACAATCAGCCATTGAAAACCCTATGAGGGTCACTATGAATTATAAGGATTCAGTGGCACCCAACAACAACAAAGAAAACAATTAGAATATTATGTAAGAACTACAAAAGGAAGTTACTTGGTATAAAAGAATTATGGTACTGTAATTATCTTTTAAAAAAATGTTTATCACTTAGAGAACTATTTGTGGATAAAATGATATGATATATGGAACTTGCTGTATAAAATTTGCTATATAGTAGAAGAGAAAAAGTGGGAGGTTAGTAAACACAGAACAAGAATGGCCATATGTGATTATCATTGAAGCTGTGAATGGATAAATGGAGATTTGTGATCATATTGACTTATCTTTTATTTATATCTGAAAATTTCCATAATAAAATAGTTTCTAAAAATAGAATAAGTATGAATCACTTAACCCCTATCTCATTTATTTTTTGGTGGTGTCAGAGATCAAACCCAGGGCCTGTGCATGCTGAAAACCTTGCCTTGTGCAGTGGTAGAGGCAAGCACTCTACCACTGAGCCAAATTCCCAGCCCATCTGTCTCATTTTTCAAAAGGACTAAAAATGCCTATCTCACAAAGTGGAGTGGAATTAAATAAACTGATAAAGTATGTTAAAATACCGTGAGACAAATAGAAGTGGTCAGAAATGCTAGTTATTCCTACCAGGATGGGGCTGGCATAATGGATTAGAAGTCAAATTCTCTAACTCTAATCCTGGTGTCTTTCATTCCCCACCCTTCCTTCCCCACTCACCCTTCCCTGGTGTGCCAAGAAGTGTTAGGACAGCTGGTACAAGGTACAGCCAGGGATGAGGCAAGTCCCATTGTCAGGTCTCTCAGACCTACATCACCTGGAGGTACTGACCTTGGTCTATGCATGGGGCTGACCAGAGCACAGTGTGCATACATACTGCCTACTTGACTGCAGCAGGCTGGCTCACAGTCAAGGTGCTCCACTGTCTGGCTGCATGACCTCAGGCAAGTGACTCCCCTCCTAGGGACTTGGTGTCTCTTCTGTCCAAGGAAGGACCTGACCACATTGGTTTCCAAAGCATCTTTCAATACTGATTTTCTGGAGGACACAGTTTCTTTGGTTCTGGACTCTTTGCCCTTGATATTTGCAGACAATAAATGTTATTAGTGTTAGTAACAACAATAGTCAGCATTTATTGAATGCCAACTATGAACCAGGTATTAGGTCAGGCACCATTTAAGCTTTAATTCATTTAATTCTTAGAGTAACATTTATGAAGCAAGTCTATTATTATCTTCTTTCTAAAAATGAAAAGTTGGGTTCATAGAGGGTAAATGATCAAGATCACAGAACTGGCATATAGTAGAGCTGGGTTTCAGAACCAGGCAGTGTGGCTCCAGAGGCCAACAGGCAGGTGAAAGGAGCAGACTGTGTGGCATTTAATTGCAGGCTCTGCTTAGAACGCTACAAAGCTCTGGATTTCTGAAACTGAGGAAAGAAGAATCCAATGCCTCCCAAGGAATGAGGAGCCACTCTAGGCATCTATTGTGGAGATGAGAAGGAATAGGTTTTCAATGCCCTACTTGGGCTAGGGAGACACCCTTGTGGTTTGAATGTCTCCACCAAACTCATGTTGAAATATAATCTCCGTTGTGAGGTGTTAAGAGAGTGGAAAATTAATCTGACTATGGTATTTGGAGGTAGAACCTTTGGGGAATAATTAAGGTTAAATTAGGGTATAAGGGTGGGGCTCTAATCCAGTGGGACTAAATCTTTATAAGAGGTGGAGAGATCTAACCAGCAAAATCAGTCCTTGTTGCCATGTGAGGCCTTGCACCAAATTGGGACTCTGCAAAGCCCCCACCAACAAGAAGGACCTCATCAGATCAGCCACCTGATCTTGAACTTCCCAACCTTCACAACCTGGACCCAAATAAACCTCTTTTCCTTATATATTACTCTGTGTTTGTGGTAATAGCAACAGGAAGTGGACTAAGATAGCCAGCAAGTACTGGTTTGGTTTTATGGCGATAGTTTTGGTTAGTCCATGCTTATTGAGCACCACCTGTGAAATATTTTTAATGTCATCTTGGAGAGAGAAGAATGTCTGGTTTGTAACGACAATCCTCTCAGAGCTGAAGATATTCTCAGAAAGTGATAGCCAGGTATCTGGCATGGGCAGATGACTAGGGCACTTTCTTGATGGCCCTTCAAAGTCCTGCATAGGTCCTAAGATCTCATAAATACTCATTTATCAATATGCTGTCACTCAGAAAAAGTAACTCAACCACCAGAAATATTCCATGGTAGAAATATGTTTTTGCCAGGCCGGTTTCACTATTCCTTTGATATAGCTTTGGTAAAGTAGCCCTCTTTCCCTGCTTACATTCTTGGTGGGACTGTCCTGTGGGGGCCTATCCTCCTGGAGCAAGGAAGGGCCCTACCTGGGAGCCAGGGTATAGCTTGAATGGTTGCTTGGAATACAAATCCTGAATCAAAGGACATAAAGACAGAAATGGACACAGATACATCCCTAAATAGCACCTATGAGAAGTGGCTTTGGTTTCTGATGTAGCAGTTATTTAGCTTTTTTCTTCAGTCACATCCTACAGAGTGACATTATTTTTGTTTTCTAAAGTTATCCTGAGTCCATTTCTGTTGTCTGTGGGGAAAAAATGAAAGAAAAAAAAACTTCACATAGGATTCAATGTTGAATGTCAAGTGCTTTTTTCTTGGAAGCTTTTAATCCTAAAAGACAGACCTTGCCTTCCTGGTCCATCCTCCCCCAACCCGAGGACCAAAGTCCTTTTTTCTTCTGTTTCTTTCCAGAGCTTCATGGGCCAGGGTGGAAAAGGGCTCTTGTCAATGTGCTAAACTTTACCTTGAGGGATGAGTGAAGACACCCTTTAAATTACCTATAAAACCCTTTGATTCACTCAGCAGAGGTTGCCATGGGCAATTTGCTAAGCTTATTGATTATTTTCTGTTTAAATTAAAGTTTGATGTCCTGGAACAGACTGCACTGCACATGGAGTTAATGGAAAAGGTTGAGATCCAGGGGAGAGACACTCACTGGGGAAATGGAGGGTATTCAAGGGGAAAACAGGGAGTCTATGAAGAGGAGATTGTCAGCACCAAGTTGTAGTAAATATGATGGTGATAAAAAAGATAGAGAATGGAATTTTTTCACAGAGAAGGGCAGCTTCCCGACATTTAAAGCCTCAGGGAGACAATGGGGGGAAAATGTATTCATTCCACAAATATTTGTTGAGTGCTCATTTTACGTCAAGCACTGTGCTTGGCACTGGGGAAAAATAGTGAAGAAGGTATCATCTTTGACTCTGTGTTTTAAACAGTGGTTCTCAAAATGTGGTCTCTGGGGCAACTGAATTCCTATTGTCTGGTATATTAGTCAGCTTGCTGTTACCATAACAAAATACCAGAGGCAAGCTATTTCATAAAGAGAAGAGGTTTATTTAGTTCACACTTCTGGAGGTTTAAGGGTATGGCACTGGCATTAGCTTAGCTAAGATTTCATGGCAGATGGAAATCACTATAGTAGGAGTTTGTACAAGAGGAAAAGATCACATTACCAGACTGGAAGCCTAAAAAGAGTGAGTCAGACCTCAGGCTTTTATAACAATTCACTCTCAAGAGAACTAACTGAGGAGTCCTGTGAGAACAACCTTAATCCCTTATGAGGGCAGCACCTCCAATAAACTCCCACTGGACTCCACCTCTTAAAGGTCCCACCACCTCAGCACCATGACATTGAGGACCAAGTCTCCAACCCCTAAACCCTTGGAGGACAAACCATAACCAAATCATAGCACCTGGGGAATGTATCAGACATGCGGATGGCTAGGTCCAACCCCAGACCTACAAATCAGAAATTCTGGACATGGGTCCCAGCCCCTTCCAGGTGAATCTGTCCTGTTCTACAGTTTGAGAACCATTGCTGTAGATCCTCAAGCCTCTGAGGAGCAGACCTCAGGCTTCTGTGCACCAGGTGCTCAGTCTGAGTTAGTATGATGATTGCTAACACCTGGGGTGTTCATCCTTGTCAAGCATGGCGTGAGGGTCACCTCATTTCATCCTTACAATCACCTTTCAAACAGAAAATGAAGTGGAGATGCTCTGGAAGTGAGGCAGGCAGAACTCAGATGTAAGAGCTTAAGACTCTGCTCAACTGTCTCCCACACACCAAACTCTGTGATTCATTCTGCCCTGGTCAAAGCTGATCTTCAGATAGAGGCAGAACATGGTTTTCCCCAGATGAGTTCTATTGTAAGGTTTTAGATGTTTGAGGAGGAAGAGGAAGTAACAGAAGGACAGGGATTATGGGAGGAGCTTGGAAGGAGGCAGAGGGCATGCGGGCCATAGCCCCTCCTGTGCAGTGACCCTCCTCTTACCAGAGCTAGGCTTCAGAATCACTATGAATGGAAAAATTTAATTCAGGCAAATACCTAGAATTCAAGCCCTTTGACTCTTCTACTTCAGTGTATTTGTTCTCTGTGGTTGCTATAAAATCATTATTAATCTCCTATGGCTGTTATAACAAGTTGCCAAAAACTTAGTGGCTAAAACCAACATGAATTTATTTTCTTACATTTCTGGAGATCAGAAGTCTAAAATCAAAGTATTGTCAGGGCTTTGCTCCTTCTGGAGGCTTTGTGGAGAAATCTGCTTCCTTACTCTTTTCAGCTTCTAGAAGCTACTCACATTTCTTGGCTTATGGCCCTTTCCTCCATCTTTGAAGCCAGAGGCTTCTCTCCTATCTGCCTTCTTCTGGTTTCACTTCCCTCTCTGACTCTACCTCTCCTGCTTTCCTCTTCTAAGGACTTTTGTAATGACCTTAGGTCCACTTACATTATCCAGGGTAATCTTCCCATCTTCAGAACCTAACTTAATCATACAGCCAAATCATTTTGCCATGTAAGATAACAAATTCACAGGTTCTGGGGATTATTGAGGAGTTGTTGTTGTTAGGTGCCATCGAGTCAGTATCCGACTCATAGCAATCCTACATACAACAGGCAAAACACTATTGCCAGTGCTTCTCTTCTATTCATAGGGTTTTCAACGGCAGATTGATTTTGGTGAGTGAGTTGCCAGATTCTTCTCCCAAGCTTATGGTATCTGGTGTTCCCAGGCAGTCTTCCACCAAAGTACTAACCAAGCCTGACCCTGCTTAGCTTCCAAGATCTGATGGGATCGGACACCATGGTGCTACAGCTGCAGGCTATTGGGGAGTGGGTCCAATTATTCTATTATACTCTGTAACCTTAAGAAAGTCATTTTCTTTCTGAAAACCTCCGTTTCTCTCCTAAGTGGATATTCTAACACTTCTTTGTCCTAATCTTACAGAAATATGCACATACTTTCAGTCACAGATGTAAATATCATTTCTAGAGTCCTTATCTGACAAATGAGATAAGAGTGGTGTTTCTTCATTCAGTTAAAAATACATATTGCTTTCTTACCCTGCGCAATTCTGTGTTCACATTACATTGGAAAGGGCTTGACCCAGTGTCTCCTACGAAGAAAAAAAAACTCAATAAAAGCTAGCTGCAGTAGTTGTGTAAGTTATAGTTTTAAAGACTTAAATTTGTGTCAGCAAAGACAGAGATGAGGCCAACTCTCTTGAGAAACTAACCATCTGATGGCTCATATCATGAAGTGATGCTTGGAAGAGAAGCAATAAGTGCAGGTCCCACGATGCTCCAGTGATTGTGAACTTAAAGGTCCATCCACTGAGCTCAGAGAAGGTCAAAATGAGCCTCCACCAGGAGGACTCCCTGTGCCCACCAGAGGCTGTTGTTGCTGCGCTCCTGGAACTGCATTTCTTGGTGATCAAGGGAACAAAAAGCAGCAGCCGTGTCCAACAGAAGAGAGACATTAAAGTTGATTAAGTGAGCGGGCCAATTAGTGTCTGGCTTCGTGCAGTGTGGAGTTAATTAGCCTGTGCAAAACAACAACAGCTGCCTTAATGATGGGGCAAGAGGCCCAGCAGAGAGGAGCCATGGGAAGAGAAGTGATAGGGCCAGTGCTTAATAACTTGGCTGCAGTGGGCCCTGCCCCACTAAAAATGTAGAACAAAGCCCAGGGCGAACTTCTCTGCCTGCTTCCAGAATGGGCATAGGGTGGTCAGACCCGTCCAGTCTTCTGCCCTGAAGAGAGGCCAAAGTCATACCTGGTACTTGAGTTCTTTTTCAGACTATGTAGCACAACTTATTTTGCATTCTAACAAAAATCACCATCCTACACATTTTGCCTTGATCCTCAACTCGATAAATCGCACAGTTTCTCAATGGTGATATTTCTCTCTTTTTACAAAATTCATGCGTACTTCTTGGGGAACATTTAGAGAAGTATTAAAAAATACAGAGAAAAAATAGTCTTCCATACAGAAATACATTTTCATTTACTGTTTATTGTTCACATACTAAATGCTAGTGTTGTGCAAGGTGTTCCAACAAAGTATACATTAGTTTAGTTTTTCTCCCTGCAAACACACACACACACACACACACACACAGAGAGAGAGAGAGAGAGAGAGAGAGAGAGAGAGAGAGAGAGCGCTTTGCAAATTGGACTCATTGCGCATGAACTTTAATAATCCACTGTGGGTTTGGTTTGGTTTTTTGTGATACTACCGGGGCTGAACCTAGGTCCTAGCACATACTTAGCAAGCACTCTACCACTGAACTGCACCCCCAACCCCTCTTTCATTTTTTATCTTGAGACAGGGTCTCGCTAAGTTATACAGACTGCCTATGGCCTCAAACTTGTGATCCTCCTGCTTCTGCCTCCTGAATCTCTGGGATTATAGGCATGTGCCACTGTGCCCACTTAAACCCACCATTTTCAGCAACATGTCACTAACATTTTCCCTATCTCGTTAAAATATTTTTAAGCTACTCAGCATCTGTGGTTCCACTAATGACACTACATTATAAGTGTCCATTTATTTACGCCTCCTGTCCCCTCTTCTAACGATTCCTGAAGGTAGAGACAAGATATTTTTACCACAATATCACTAATAGATAAGAGCCCAGATCAGAGGCACACATGTGGTAGGCACTCTTTAAAAATTTGATGAATGGAGCTGGGCGCGGTGGCTCACGCCTGTAATCCCAGTGGCTTGGAAAGTGGAGGCAGGAGGATCACAAGTTTAAGACCAGAGGCAGTCTGCGTAACTTAGTGAGACCCTGTCTCAAAAGTAAAAAAATGGGCTGGGGGTGCAGCTCAGTGGTCCAGCACTTGCAAAGCATGCAGGCGTGAGGCCCTGGGTTCAATCCCCAGTACTGCAAAAAAAAAAAAAAAAGAAAAGAAAATGGATGAATGTATAAGCAAACAAGTGCGCAAATGTGACCAGTCCTTTCTTGTAGGTCCCTGAGGCTGCTCTCACTTTTTCACTATTATAAAAATGTTGTTGTATTGGTTAATATTTGGTTCAACTACAAGTGACCAAAGCCCTGCAAAGTGTGACTCCAACAAGGCGGAAGTCTATTTCTCTTTTGCAAAAGTTCCGGGAACTATCCCAGGGTTAGCATGATGCTTTGTTTTCCATGGGCATGGACTCCCTTTCCAATGTCACCTCATGGCTTAAAATGGCTGCAGCCACATTCTAACCAATAGCAAGGAAACAAAGGAGGGGAACATATGCATTTCCTTGGAGGACCCTTCCCAGAGGTTCCATATACCATTTTTGCTTGCACTCTCATTAGTCAGAATTTAATCACATGATCACATCTAACCGCAAAGGAGTGTGGGAAATGTGGGCTTCATTATGTTTACAGTTGCCTGTTAATAAGAGAGAAGTGGAAGAAAATTGGGGGAATCATGAGCCAGGATGGGTCTTTGACCCCTGGGTTGACCCTAGCCTCTTTAGCCCCTCCCTAGTAGGACCTTTAGTTTCTCCAGATGGGGGTCTGGATATCTGTTAGGTCAGTCTGGCTTCTTGGACTCTGGCCTGGGACCAGCACACTGGGAGGGTTTCAGTGCCATCACCCCCCTGCTGTGAACTTCATCTTGCCAAATGACATAGTCATGCCAAAGATTGAGTCAATAAAGATGCACCGTTTCCCAGAGGGATGTTTTTCCAATTAGTGCAAAGCGGAAGTTCCAGCTGTGAGGACAGGAATTGGGGGTTTCTGAAATGCAATGAGTATTAGCAGCAATCAATCAAACAGCCTCATAGGACAATGGAGAAAAAGCCAGCTCTCAAGGATCCTGTGTGGGACAAGGATGACAGGCTGCTTGTAACAAGAGGGAGCGCAGCTCAACTGCAATGTGGCCAGGCCCCTGAGACGGCAAGGGACTTTGTAACAAGGTTTTACTGCCTGCAGTAAAAATCCTGCCAAAACGCATTCAGGAATGTGCGGGGAGATGTGTATTCATTATTATGCCCCTAGCAGCTATCGCAGGAAACCATCTGGGCTTGGTTGGCCTATAAATTTGCAACTTGCAGTTGGGTGGGCTACAGGGAATCAGCCAAGCAGGAAGTCAAGGTGTGAAGTGGATCTGGCAGGTTCCACACACAGGGTTCGTTCTGAAGGTTGCCATTCCTGGAAGTTATTTTTCTTTTAAATTTTTTATTGCGAAGTATATTTTGTACACGTGCAAAAAAAAGTGCAGACATCATAAATGTGCACATTAACAAATTATAATAAAGTGAATGTGTATGTAACAATCATCCAGGTTAAGAAATAGTGCATTACCAGCCTTCCAGAGGTCTCTATGCACCCTTTGCTAAATATACCCTCTTTGCTCCCCAAAATAATGGTCATGACTTTAATGAGGACAATTTCCTTGCCTCACTTACTGTTTTGCCCAAACACTAGAATTTAGTTTGCCTACTTTTGAATTTTATATTGTATGAAATCACAGAGCCCATATACTTTGTATCTCAATTTTTGCTCAATATTATTTTAAAAATATTTAATCATCTTGCACAAAGTTTTAGTTCATTCTTTTTCATTACTGAATATTATTCTATTTATCTATTTTATGCTTTTAGATGTTTTACTGTTCCTAAACATTTGGGATATTTTCAGTTTGGGTTTATTACAAATAATGCTGTTGCAAACATTCTTGTACCCTTGTACATATATGCATGAGTTTCTCTATAGTTATGATTCTGAAACTTCACTGTGCAGGAAAATAGCCAGCCAGCTTGCAAAAATGCAGATTCCTGGTTCTTTTTAGAGATTCTGATTTGGATGGGGCCCCAAAGTTTTCATTTCCAAGGAATTGTTCAGTGATAAAGATACTAGTAATCCCTAGACAACCTCTTGAGCAGCACTATAGAGCAGGGGTGGTCAAACACAGGCCATTATTGGCCCCACCTGCCTTTTAGTGGTCCACCAGCTAAGAATGGTTTTTACATTTTTAAATGCTTGGGGGAAAGTTCCATGGAAATTTTTCATGATGCATGAAAATTAGATGAAATTCTAATTTCAGTGTCCATAAACAAAGTTTTAGTGGTACACAGCCACACTAATTTCTTTATGTGTTACCTATGGCTGCTTTAATGCTAAGCAGAGCTGAATAGTTGCAACAGAGATGACATGTCCAGTAAAGCCTAAAATATTCACTTTTTTATCTTTTACAGAGAATGTTTTCTGATGCTTATCTTAGAATATGTGCTTAGGAGTGGTATTGTGCCAGGGGGTGTGCATTGTCACACTATTAGTAGATAATGTGAGTTTTTCAAGGTGATTGTAGCACTTTACATTCTCATCAACAGTGGATGATGTGTTGCAATGTTGTGGAGCAATGTGTTGCTCCACATTCTTAGCAACACTTTGTTTTATCAGATTTTAAATTGTAGCCAATTTATTAGTTGTACAGTGGCATCCCATTCTGGTTTTAGTTTGCATTTTCCTAATTACTAGTAGATATTAAGCACACTTATGTTTATTGACCCTTTGGAGTTCCACTTTTGGAAATGGCTGCTCAAGTCTTTTATCCCTTTCTATTGGGTTATCTATCTTTCTTCTACATATTCTGAATATAATTATTTTGTCATTAGTATGATAGTGCTGCAAATTGTCTTTTTCTCACTTTAGGGTTAGCTTTATCATGATGTCTTTTGATGAGCAGAAGATTTTAATCTTTTTGTAGTCAAACATCAAACTTTTTAATGTGCTGATTTAAGAATTCTTTTTCACTTTGAGAGTGTGAAAATATTTTTTGTGGGTTTTGTTTTTGTTGTTGTTTTTTTGTTTTGTTTTGTTTTTTATTTTTTGTTTTTTAGTACTAAGATGGAACCCAGGGCTTCACACATAATAGCCTAGTGCTCTACCACTGAGCTATATCCTCAGCCATTTTTGAATTTATTAATCTTAGACAGGGTCTCATTAAGTTAACCAGCCTGGCCTTGAACTCACTCTATAGTCCAGGCAGGTCTTGAAATTGTAATCCTCCTGCCTTAGCCTCCCAAATAGCTGGGATTACTGGCCTGTATCACCAGGCCCAGCTCTTCTGTATTATCTTTTTAAAGCTTCATTATTTTTCCCTTGATATTTAGGTCTTATGTCACCTGGAGTTGACTTTTGTCCATGATGTGAGGTTGTTTGTTATTGTCAGGTACCATCAAGTCAGGGTCTGACTCATAGCCATCTTATGCACAACAGGTGAAATACTACTATCAGTGCTTCTCTATTATTCATAGGGTTTTCAATGGCTGATTGTTTTTTGGGAGTGGGTTGCTGGGTCCTTCTCCCAAGCCTACAGCACCTAGTCTTCCCAGGTGGTCTCCCATCCAAGTACTAACCAGGCCTGACCCTGCTTAGCTTCCAAGATCTGAGGGGATCGGACGCCACAGTGGTATGGCTGCAGACTCTGATGTGAGGTAGGGGTCCAATTTTACTTTCTATGGGTACTTAATTTTTCCAACAATATTTATTAGAAGACCACTCCTTTCTCACTGTTCTGCAGGGGTACTTTTGTCATAAAGCAAATACCAGCATAAGTGTGGTTCTGTTCTGGGGCTCTCCCTTCTATTTCATTCATGTCTTTGTCTATCCTTTTGCTAATGTGACATATGCTATGGCTTTATAAGTGTCAAAATTTGGTAAAGTAAGTCTGCCCATCTTGTTCTTCTCTTCCTCAGCAGAGTTTTAGCTACTTCTTGCTCTGGAAGTTTTTCCTTCTTAGTTTGTTCACAGAGAACCTCCAGTCGATGGATGGTAAAGTCACTCTTGACTGGGAGTACCAGGGCCAATTAGTACCATCTTTTTGGGAAGCAATTTGGTAATACTCTGATTATTGAATCTCCCCAAAGAACATATTTTTACCCAGTAACTCTACTTTGTGAATCCATCTGAATGAGACATCCAAAGTCAAGATTCAAAACAGGGGAAAAGTATTTGACTCCAACTCTCAGCCTCAGTGTCAGATCTGTGTTAAATGCTGGAGGTATGATAAGGAAATCTATTCCTGACTTCCAGAAGCTTCCAGTCTCTTCAGAGGAAACAACCATGCAACTATATCATTTCAATTCAGTGTGGTTCAGATAGAGCTATGTACAAATACTATGTGCCCAAAAGTGTCCATGCAAGCATTACTTACAAGAGGGGAAAATTGGAAGCAACTTACATTTTAGACAAGCAGGGCAGTGGTTAAGTAAGTTTTGGTCTATCCACGTGATGGGCTATTGTACAGTGAAAGACTGTAGCCACACAAATAACCTATTTTAATATAATACTAAGTAGAAAAGGGCAGGGGGCAATGCTACAGAAAAAAACATAATGAAATCTATGGGAAAATAGATTAATTAGAAAAATCAATAAAGGAATATACCACTATGACAGTAGTTACTGTAAAGATGGTTGATTTTCTCATCTTTGTATTTTCTAAATATACAGTTATGTGGTTACCTAAATGTATAGTAAAAATATAAGTAACAAGGCCACTTGCTATTACCAAGTGGCTTCTTTTTTTCCAAGTACCTGCCACATGCCAGTCAGTATGTTACATGCTTTACGCTTTACTCGTGCTTTAGTCATTTAATCCTCAGAGCCCTTAGGAGGTAGGTGTTTTAGGTTACTACCTCATCATGAATAAAAAGAGGAGGGGGGAATTTAGAGAGGTGAAGGAACTTGGCAGAAGTCACCCAGCAGGAGGCAGAGACTCCAGGAGGCAATCTGTGGCCTCAACCACTGTACAAACCTGCTACAGAACTGTAGCGTCTTTCAAAGGGAAGTGGGTTCAAGGGTAGTTAATGTGTGAGTCTGTCCAGAGAAAGTAGGTCATTAGTCTCGAGGACCCTCCAGCCCCAGGATTAGAATTCCTAGCCCCATCTCTTACTAACTAGCTGGCTGATCTTAGAGTGACTGGACCTTGCTGAGTCCCAGCTTACTCTGCTGTCAAATGCAATAAATAGACCCCACCTCCTAGGCTGTTGCATTGATTAATGAGATAATATATATCCCCTGTTCTACAAAAAGGAGACACTTGTGAATTTATTTCTTTCTACCCAAGGACACAGGAAACTTGAAAAAGCCCCAGCCTTTTCCTGTCGCTTGGCCTCTGGTTATTGTCCTGGGTGTAATGGAGTGGAAAACTCTCTACACAGCGCCTTCTGACAGTGAATTTCTAATCTCAGCAAACTTAATGGTTTTTGTCAACCTGATTGTCCAGCGAGAGCGGATTAGGAGAATGACTTCCCTTGTCACTGGAAAGTTGACTTGCTTCACAGCATTTTTCCTGATGCCAGTGGGAGGCATGATCGATACAACACAGACCTAAATACTTACCTGTGCTTTCCGGGCTGAGGACAAAGGTTGGGAGTTCCATTTAAGCGCCTTCAGCCATTTCCAAGTGGACCCAGGCGTGATGTGCATTAAGCGGTTCAGGCTGCTGACCCGGAGCTCTGCAGTGTGAGGGGCAAACCAGAAATCGAGTTTCTCCTGCCCAGCGAAGCAGAGGCCTCCCGGCTCAGGCAGGATTTGTCTTCTCTGCTCCAGTTTTCCCCATCTGCGGAAGGAAGTCCCATTAGTTACTGTCTGCGCTGCCAGGGCAGGATGGCCTTGCTAGTTTCTGTATCAGGCCTTTCCAGAAACAATGCGCTGAAGTGAAAATGGACAGAGACTACTAATAGGAACTCAGTCCCCAAATCCCCGTGCACACTGCCAGCCCAAAACCTGGAGGCCACATGTTGCCTGGGGCAGCTCTTGTATACCAGGCGCCACCCTGCAGCCAATGGGTCTGAGAGAGACCTCAACAGGGAGCATCCACCAGAACGTAGTCACAGTGGACAGTCCTGCCACAGCCAGGGAAGTGCTCCAGCCCTGGACAGCAAAACAAAGCTCTGTTTTATTGAAGCACTTTAAAAATCATTGTCACTTCCTTACTCCTGACCTTTCAGACCAGGTCAGATCCCAAGTACTTTTCCTTCACGGCTCTCATTATAACTTGAAATAAACAATATCTACATCCATTAGAATGCAAATTCTGTGAAGGCAAAGATATTTGCCTGCTCTGCACATGGCCAATCCACAGTACTACAAACATTTAGGGAACATAGTAGGTTCTTAATAATATTTTTTGACTACATTAATTAACAAATTTATACTATCACTTGTTTATGAATGGTCTCCCCTATTTGAGCAGAACCCTCATGAAAGAGGAACTATGTTTTATTCACCCTGCACTCTTAGCATGTAGAACAATGCCTGGTGCACAGTAGGTGTTCAATAAACCCCAAAGGAATATTAATATGATTATATTTTAGGCTGATAATGAATTCTAATTATTTAAGTGATAAAATATTGATATAGTTATTTTAGAAAAACAGAGTAAAGTAAAAGATATGTCTTTTACTTTAGTTTCACATCTACTTTAGTTATTTTGGCTTTTTTCCTTTCAAGTTTTTCATGTGGGTATTTTACACATAGTTTTAATTGGGCTATTTTAAGTGCCTATGTGGCTGTACCAACACAAAAACACATGTCAACAACTATCCAGGTGTCAGGGAATTATATGGATTTAAGAGCAGGAAGGGAGGCATGGATGAATAATGTCTTTCTCATTGTTATAATTAATTGTTGGCCCTACCATGGGATTGACAGCATCATGGGAACTGCTAGTGAGAAGCATTGCTCTCCAAAGGTATGCCCCTGGGGTCAAGGCAAATGTGGCTATGGAAAAAATGTGCTGGTTAGAAATAATCCACAAGAAAATGCTTTATATTTGTGCTCACAAATCAGAGAAACTTGCCATGGCTGCTGCAAAACATAAACCGGTTATATATACTGCAGTAGGCTTTAGTGGCTCAGGATTCATTTGTCATCCTTTTTATTTGGATCATTATGTGGAAATCACCCCGTTTCCATCTGTAAGCCCCTAGTGATACAGTGCCAACAAGTGACTTGTGTTTAGAGAAGTAAGGAAACCACCGTATAATTTAAAAAACAAATCAAATCAGAATGCTGTTCTGCTCTATTTAAAATATGCTTCTAAATGTTTACAGGGAAATGGGTCTACTCCCTATAAAAGCCAGCCTATATAATGGTAGGAGGACTCTTAACTTACAATGAGGAAAAATTCATGCAAATTTCTTACTGATAAATAAGACAGGCTGGAAGTTGAATGCACAAATTTCTTATCTACTGGTGGGGGACTGACCACTTTGGAGGTTGGGTACAGATGCTCTGTTAAGTAGAGGAAAAGAGGTATAACTTGATCTTGATCTTTTGTCTTTTTTTTTTTTTCCTTCCTATTTCTGACCAGGAAACCAGGAGTAAGAGCTTATATGCTTTTTGAAGTGCTTGCTAAAGCAGCCCTCTGGGCAATGGGTTAGCGGGCAGGCAGAGGTCCTAGGGGTTATTTCTACCTCTTCACCCACCTTAGTATGTGAACTAGTCAACCTTGTGGCTGCCCTCCCAGATTTGCTATGAGGACTGAATAAAATCCTACCTGTAAAAGCACATCAAAGCGCTATAAGCAAATGTTTTACAATGAGAAGTAAAGTGCCAGTGTTGTGATAGGATGCCATGTTATTGGAAAGCCCTCATGGGGATTTTCAACATGCAAGCCCTAGCAGCCTTACGAGAGACTCTAAGAAGTGGAGATTTCAGGGCTCTTACATACACAGGCACCTGGAGATGAAGAGAGTGGTGCTTTCTCAGGGTTACAATGGAGTGCTCCAGATGAGGGGCCCTTGGTAAGAGCTCAGTTTAATGGGAAAGAGCATTTGCAAGTGTTTCTACTTGTTTAAATTTTACTTTTTATATTTGTGTATGTGTAAAACTAAGATGGTAAAGAAGGTGTAAAGCTATGCAAAAATTCTAAGAAAGGTAGATATCTAAGGCTAAAAATGTTTTGTCTCATTTCCTCTGGTTATTTACAATTGAAACTGCTTGACCTGATAAACAATGTTGTTGTGGTGGTGGTTAGGTACCGTTGAGTCCAGACATACTCATAGTGGTCCTATGCACAACAAAATAAAACACTCCTAAAATCTGTGTCAGGTACATGATCTTTTTTATGTTTAATCTCATTGTTTGCAGCCACTGTGTCAATCCATCTAATGGAGAGTCTTCCTTTTTCTCATTGACCTGCCTTTCTCCCAAACATGATGTCTTTCTCTAGGGATTGGTCCCTCCTGACAACATGTCCAAAATACATCAGATGCAGTCTAACTATCTTTGCTTCCAAGGAGCACTCTGGTTGCACTTCTTGTAGGATGGATCTGTTGGTTCTTTTGGCAGTCCATGATATATTCAATATTGGTCTCCAGCACCGTAATTCAAAGGCATAAATTCTCCTGTGTCCCATATTCAATATCCAGCTTTCACAAGCATATGAGGCAACTGAAAAGACCATGGCATGGGTCAGGCCCACCTTTGTCTTCAATGTAACATCTTTACTTTTCAACACTTTAAAGAAGTCTTTTGTAACAGCTTTCTGAATGCCATGTGTCTTTTAATTTCTTGACTGCTCCTTCTGTGGGTGTTGATTGTAGAACCAAGTGAAACAAAATCTTGGACAACCTCAATATTTTCTCATGAAGTTGTTTACTGAATCCAGTTGTAGGATTTTTGTTTTCTCAATGTTGAGGCATAATCCTTACTGAAAGCTATGTTCTTTGATCTTCATCAATAGCTATTTCAAGTCCTCTTCACTTTCAGCAAGCAGAGTTGTGTCATCTGCATAACACAGGTTGTTAATGAGTCTTCCTCCAATCCTGATGCCATGTTCTTCTTCATAAAGTCCAGTTTCTCAGAGTATTTGCTCATTATAGAGATTGAAGAGGTACAGTGAAAGGATACAACCCTAATGCACAACTTTCTTGACCTTAAACCAGGCAGTGTTTCCTTATGTTCAAACAACTGCTTCCTGGTCCATGTACAGATTCCTCATTAGTATAATTAAGTGTTCTGGTATTCCCATGCTTCACAATGTTACTCATAATTTGTTATGATCCACATAGTCAAATGCCTTTGCATAGTCAATAAAATGTAGACAGCTTTTTGGTATTCTCTGCTTTTAGCTAATATCCATCTGACATTAGCAATGATGTCCCTGGTTCCTTGCCCTCTTCTGAATCCAGCTTGATTTTCAGGCAGTTCTCTGTTAATATACTGCTGCAGTCACTTTTGATTGAACTTTAGCAAAATTTTACTAGTGTGTGATATTAATGATATTGTTTGATAATTTCCCCATTCAGGTGGATAACCTTCCTTGGGAATAGGCACAGATATGGATGTCTTCCAATCAGTTGGCCAAGTAGCTGTTTTCCAAATCTTTTGGCATAAATAAGTGAGCACCTCCAGTGCTGCATTTGTTTGTTGAAGCATCTCAGTTGGTAGTCCATCAATTCCTGGCGCCTTGTGTTTTACCAATTCCCCCAAGGCAGCTTCCACTTCTTCCTTCAGTACCATTGGTTCCTGATTATATGCAACATCTTGAAATGCTTGGTCATCCACCAATTCCTTTTGGTACAATGACTCTGTATTCTTTCCATCTTCTTTTGATTTTTCCTGCATTAATATTTTCCCTGTAGAATCCTTCACTATTGCCACTTAAAGGCTTGAATTCTTTCTTCAATTCTTTAAGGTTGAGAAAAAAGAGACTGTTCTTCCTTTGGTTTTCTATCTCCAACTCTTTGTACATCTCATCATAATATTTGATTTTGTTCTCTAAAGATGCCATTTGAAACCTTCCGTTAGCTCTTTAACTTCATCATGTCTTCCTTTTACTTTAGCTGCTCAACATCCAAGGACAAGTTTCAGAGTCTCTTTTGACATGTAATTTGGTCTTTTATTTTTTTCTGTCTTTTAAATAACCTTTTACTTTCCTCATGAATGATGTCTTTGTTGTCATACCACAACTAGTCTAGTCTTCAATCATTAGTGTCTAACACATCAAATCTGTTCTTGAGGTGGTCTCAAATCTCATACACTTGTTCTAATTTTCTTCAGTTTCAGTTCATATCTGAATATGAGCAGTTGATGGTCTGATCCATAATCAGCACCTGGTCTTGTTCTGACTTTTGATGTTGAAGTTTACCATCTTCTCTTTCCCCAAATATAGTCAATTTGGTTCCTATATGTTCTATCTGGTGAATTCCACGTGTACAGTCATAGTTTATATTGGTGAAACAATGTATTTTCAATGAAAATGTCATTGGTCTGACAAAATTCTATCATGTGATCTCCAGCACCATTTCTGTCACTAAGGCCATATTTTCCAATGGCTAAGCCTTTTTCTTTGTTTCCAACTTTTGCATTTCCATTCACAATAATTATCAGTGCATCCTAATTGCATATTTGATTACCTTCAGATTGCAGAAGCTTGCAAAAATTCTTTCCAATCTTCATTTGTGGCCTTAGTGGAGGTTGTGCAAATCTAAATAATAGTCATATTAACTGGCCTTTGTAAGTGTATGGATATTATTCTATCACTCTCAGCATTGTAGTTCAGGACAGATTTGACATTTTTTTTTTTTTTTTTTTTTTTTGCAGTACTGGGGATTGAACCCAGAGTCTCACCCTTGCATGTTTTGCAAGTGCTGGACCACTGAGCCCATTTATTTATTTATTTATTTATTTATTTATTTATTTATTTATTTATTTTTTAGTGGTACTGGAGATTGAACCCAGGCCCTTGCGCTTGCGCTTGCATGCTCTGCAAGTGCTGGACCACTGAGCTGCACCCCCAGCCCATTTATTTACTTTTTTGAGGCAGGGTTTCACTAAGTTACGCAGACTGCCTCTGGTCTCGAACTTGCGATCCTCTTGCCTCTGCCTCCTGAGCCCACGGGATTACAGGCGTGCGCCACTACACCCAGCTGAGATGTCTTTTTTAATGATGTATGCAACCCCATTTCTCTTTAAGTTGTCATTCCCAGCATTATAATTATCTGATTCAAAATGGCCCATGCCAGTCCATTTTAGCTCATTGATGCCAAGAATGTCTATGTTTATGCACTCCATTTCCCTTTTGATGATTTCTAATTTTCCTAGATTCATACTACATGTTCCAATTAGTTGTTCTTTCTCATTTTGAGTTGTACCATATCAGCAAAAGGAGGTCCTCAGGGCTTTACTCCATTCCTATCATTAAGGTTGACTCTACTTTGAGGAGGCAACTCTTCCCCAGTAATCTTTGGCATGCCTTCCAACCTGGGGAGCTCCCAACACTATATCTGACAGTGTTTCTCTGCTATTCATAGGGTTTTCAGTGGTTAATTGTTTCACAAGTGAGTTAGCCATATCCTTCTCCCTAGTCTGTTTTAGTCTGGAAACTCCACTGAAACCTGTCTGCTATGGATGACCCTGCTGGTATCTGTAATATCAGTGGCATAGCTTTCAGCATCAGAGCAACAAGCTGACAGACATGTGGGGGCTGATAAATAATATATTCCCTTTAACCAGCTCTTTTTCTTTTTCTTTTCTTGCATTTACTTATTTGATAAATATGTATTAAGCATCTGCCTGAATGTACAAGAAGAAAATCATTGGCCTTGCTACAATGGGCCTTAGACCTTCAGAAGGCATTGCAAAGACTTCAAGAAGCCAAAATGAAATTACAAACTCAAAATGCAATTCAAGTTCAGAAAGACACATCATCTGGTACACCAGAGACTGAAAGTTGCCCACAAAAGCCATGTTTTCTTCTTCTTCCTGGAGACATGGACTACATTTCCCAGATTGTCTTGCATGTAGCTGTGGCCACTAATTGAACTGTAACCAATGGGATGAGATTGGAAGTTAGTTATATGCATCACTTTCAAGTCTGGCCCACAACAGCCTCCCACCTAATGTCCCTTCATGCTCTTTTCTTTAGGCAGCTGGCTGGAATGGAGAGGACTTTCCATGCTGAAGATGACAGAGCCTCCATCAAGCCAGGATCTCTGAGTAACTGCATATGGGAATCTGGGATGCTACCTGCTTGCCAGTTCAGCACCATCACAGGAAGAAGAGTAAAGTTCAATTTTCCTGAGTCATAACTCATTTGGGAGTCTGTTGTTTAAGTAGTTATCCTAATTTTTCTAATATTTGTAGCTACTGAGTCTTCAAACTTTATAAGAAGGAGGAGAGGAGGAATAGTAACAGATATTTAACAGTAGTGAATACTTTTGTTATTTGTCATAGGAAAGAGGGAAGGGAGGAAGGAAGGAGAGAAAGAAAGAAAGAAAGAAAGAAAGAAAGAAAGAAAGAAAGAAAGAAAGAAAGGGAAGGAAGGAAGGAAGAAAGAAAAAAGTCATTTGGATTTCTCATTATGATTGTCCCAGGGCTTGCCTTTTCCCAGTAGGATCAGCTTTACATTTTCCTCTGATTTGCCTTGGTTCTTCCATAGTAAGGTAGATAGACAGATGGACAGATAACATAGATCAGTGGATAGAAAGTTAGATTTTTTGGAAATCAATATGGAGGTATCTTAAAAAACTAAAAATAGATCTACCATATGACCCAGCTACAACAGTATTGGGAATTTACCCAAAGGGAGATTTCTCATCATACCACAGAGACACCTGTATCTCCATGTTCAATGCAGTACATTTCACAATAGCAAGGATATGGAATACACCAAAGTGCACATCAACAGAAGAATGGATAAAAAAACTATGGTACATATACACAATGGAATAGTACTCAGCAATCAAGAAAAATGAAATGATGCCATTTGCAGCAAAATGGATATAATTGGAGAAAATTATTTTAAGTGAATGAACACTAGCCCAGAAAGAGAAATACCACATGTTTTCACTCATATGTAGGAGCTGAATCAAAAATTAAAAGAAGGAAAAAAATCCTATGCAGAGGTCGGAACATAATAAAAAGCTAAAGTTGACTTAGCGGAAAAGGGACAGTTTGGGGAGCGCAAAAGAAGGAGGGAGGGACCTAGCAAAAGGAGGAAATCCTGGGAAAGCAGAGAGGGGAGAGGAGGAACAAGGAGGAATGAGGAATGGGGGAGGGGGTGACCTCAGGGTGAACAGCCCAACTTTAATAGTTCTGGAAATAATTATAATAGCACCAATAATGCCAAAGAATGTAATAATACAGATGGGCTAGAAAATTCAGGTAATAGTACTGACAATGTGAAAAGATAGTTCACTACAGAAAAAGTTTCAATCTTGAACATAATTGGGATCCAAGAATATATAGAAAAATATTATCACAAAAAGACATGCAAATGGAAGAAAGGTCTTTGGTGGGGGGTGGCTGGGGGAGGAAGTGCACAAGAGGGTAAGGGGGAACTTATCTGTGCAATGTACAACAAAATGCATATATGGAAATGTCACAATGAAATGCATGTCAGAATGAAACACATTAAGTTATACATTAAAAATTTCCAATAAAAAAGGTAAACTATAACTATTATGTCTTCCAAAATGGTGGTAATCCATGGGCTGAGGGTGCAGCTCAGTGGTCCAGCACTTGCAAAGCATGCAAGCGCAAGGCCCTGGGTTCAACCCCCAGTACTGGAAAAAAAAGAAAAAAAGAAAATACAGAAACAAAATGATGGTAATCCATTGCATTCCTTCAATGGAAGATAGAAATATTAAAGCAGAATATAAGGACATAGAGCATCAAGCAGAACCTAGCTTTCTATATCTCTGATTGTTGCTCTGCCAACCCAACACTTCCCGAGTACCCCAAGTAATATCACACATCTGTAGCCCAAGCCTTACCTAGACCCCAGGCCAATGGTATCATAGCCTCAGGAACTTGCTGTATACTAATGAACAAATTGGGGTCTGGACTTCAGCTGCTTCAGGCTTCAGTTAGGATGCTTTTGGTTAATAGTGATAGAATACTCAAACCAAGCTGATTAAGCTAACAGGGCATTTATTGGTACATGTCATTGAAAAATTCAAGGGGTAGGGCTGGCTCCAGGGATAGCTGCATTTAAAGGCTCTTGGTCCTCTTATGCCTCACCTGTTTCTTCTGCTCTTTTTCATCCTTCACTCTTGGCTCCACATGGTGGCAAGATGGCTGCAGACACATCAGCTGCCTAAGATGACTGTTCTCTGAACCAATCCCAGTGGCTAGGGAGGCACGATATGTTAACTGGTCAGGTATAGGCACATGGTCATCTCTGGAGGAAACTCTAACCAGAGCACAAAGAGAGAGAGAGAGTAGCAGGGGGGAATGGCTTCCCAAAGGACCAGCAAAGGGTATCTCCAAGAAAAGGAAGGATGGATTCCAAAAAGCCTAGCCACACTGGGTATGAAGCGGTAAGCAGGGTACTAAATTCAGGCCACCTCAATGTGCTGTACATTACACTGCATCACTCCTATGACAATAACCCACCTCCCTGGCTCCTCTAGAACGTGAGAGGGGCAACTAGAGCCTTCATTCCAAACCCCAGCATCAGGCTACAAACCCTCTCCTACTTGCCTGAGGCCTCCTAGCCTCTTCACTCAGGGCTGGTTTCTGGGTTTCCCTAACCTGGAGCTGGCCCCATATCCTGCAGGAGGTGGAGGGGAGTAACTTTGGGCTCTTTAGAAGGATTTCTGCCTATTGGTCTTGCTTTGACTTCTCTCCATGAATAAATACATCTCTGCTTTTGGATCTCCATTGCCATTTATTTCCTACACAACATTCTGCCTACTCTATCAGGCTGAGCCCCTTGGTTATTGTCATGTCTAAATTGCACTTGAGTTTTGCTCACACTTCTTTGGACTGAATTGTGAAGTTCTCAAGAGAGGTGGGTCCATCTGTTTGGTCTTGTGGTGTTTCTGACTGCCACCTTCTGCTTCTCTCTCCCTTAGTCCCACTTGCTCATACAACCAGCCCTGGTCTGCAGTTGAGTCATGCCTAGGCTCCATTGGTCCTGAAATTGAATTGGCTCTGATGGCTGGGGATTCAGGAATGTTCAAGATGATCCTACAGAGGGACAGTCAAGTGTCTTCCTGGACTCCCTTGAGCTTTGACCTTGAGACCCTTCTGTGCCCTTGTGACTTGAGAAGATTGGTACTGTTTGTAGATTTAAAAATGAAATTGCTTCAATGCAGTTGTGTCGGTAGCTAATCAGGGTACAGGCCTGGGACAGCTTATGAGCAGACAATCTCCTGAGCTAGCCAGAAGCAAGCACAAGTATTGTGGGCTTCTCAGAGGCCCACAGAAGAGCCATGAACTGCTCCTCTTTAATGCTACCTACATGGGCATGGTCCTTTGTCATCAGCCTCAGGAGAATTCACGATCCTTCAATGTGTTGATTTTCCATGAAGAGCATCTTTCAAAAAACTTTCAGATCTCAGGAAATACGGAGAAATTTGTTTCTTATTTGGAAAGGAATAAAAATGCCTATAATGATAATGATAGAAGCTGATATTTATTGAACTCTTTTTATATTCCAAGTGCTGTTAGGAGCCTATAAAAATCTTATCTCACTGAATCCTTCCAACATGGCCATGAGGTGGGTATTATAATCCTTACCTTTTGTAGATAACAGAAGGGAGGCATGGAGAGGGAAAATCATGTGTTTACAGTCACATCACTAGTAAAAGGGGCTGGGATGTAGCTCAGTTGGTAGAGCAATGCTCTGCAGTCTCCGAGGTCCCAAGTTTGATTTCCAGCACCGCAAAAATGGGAGAAGGATGTGGCAATCCACTCCCAAGGCAATCCCGAAACAATCAGCCATTGAAAACCCTATGAGGTCACTACAAGTCAGACACAACTCGACAGCACCAAACAACAACAACAACACTAGTAAAGGAACAGCACTAAGGTCCAAACCCAGCCAGTCTGACACTAGGGGCTGTGCTCATTACCTCCCCATTCAAGCGCTTAGTCTTAGGAGCAGAGGCTCAGGTCGCACAGGGGCTCAGACAGACCTGGAGGAGAGTTCTAGGCGGAATATGCCAAACCAAAGCAGAAACATCCACGTGAATTGGCAATAGGTTGTCAGGCTGGTCCTAGCCTAGAGAGTACATCACAAATGGGGAGAAAGTCAGACCAGGAACACAAGGGCTCAGAATGCAGTTGCCAAGTTCAGACTAACAAGTGCGGGAGATCTGAGGCGAGGCAGGGCAGGGCTGGAAAAAAAAAGGTAATAGACCTCGCTCCTTACATGTGTGTGTTTCACACTTTAAGTGATTGTCCTGGCTTACGATTTTGCCCCTTTGTACTTACTCTGGAATCTGGACCTCAAAGCATTTCACAGAGAAGTTTCCTGTAGGTGGAGAGGGGACACAAATGTCATCCACTGGAGCTCAGAAACGACATCAAAATATTTTCTGGGGTAAGTACCCCCAGGGAGCCACGTGGTGCCTGAGGGGTTCACCGAGAGATTTAAGGCATGGATGAAGGTGAGAGAAAATGTGAACGAGGAAAATGAGGTTTGGAAGAGGAAAGAAAGGAAGGGCAAGAAAAGAGAAAACTGAGGTGACCACAGTGAGAGGTCAGAGACTTGCTGCTGGTGCCCTTCTGCGCAGCCCCAGAATCCTGAGTGATGGGGTGGAGATGTGGGTGGACAGGCTGTGCTTAGTAACTTAAGCTCCCTCGCCCCGGCTTGCCCACTCTTTCTAATGGGTTCTGAGTGCAAAATGTCTCTCTGCAGCCAGGACAAGCTTTGTAACAAGATGTCCAGAGCCAGGTATGACACTCAAGCTAAAAGCCTCTTGAGGGAAGGAAAAAAACATTTACTGTCGTCATAAAGAGAATGGCATCACCTAGCCCTCCTGTGGAAAGGGTGACTCTGAAGACAGAGAGGAGAGATGAGCATCTCACCTGCCGCTGAGGCAAAGGGGGAAGGGGGAGAAATGAGTCCTCTCCCAGCTGGAACCCAACAAGCTTTCTGTGGTGCCCAAGAGGTAAGAAGCAACAAGTTACAAGCTGGAGAGGAAAAGGGGGCACTAAGGAAAAAGAGGGGCTGGGATTTAGCTCAGTTGGTAGAGCACTGTGCTACAGTCTCTGAGGTCCTGAGTTCAGTTCCCAGCACCACAAAAATGGGAGAAGGACCTGGCAATCCACTCCCAAGGCAATCCTGAAACAGTCAGCCATTGAAAACCCTATGAGGGTCGCTGTGAGTCAGATACTGACTCGATGGCACCTAACAACAACAACAAAGAAAAAGAGGAGGTTTGGGAGCAGGTGGGCATTTGTCCATGAGCCCAAGGGGCAGCTGCCCTAACCCACTCCCCAGCTGAGGGTTCTGTGTCCTGCCTAAAGTGACAAAGGAAGGGCTGCATGTCATGTCCACCGACCACCTGCTCAAACAAGGGGCAGCCCAGCATCTGGGCTTGAGTGAGGAAGATCTCTGTCCAAATGTCACTTGGCCATTTCCTAGCTGAGCTGCCTTGGATGACTGCCCACCCTGAGTCTCTGTTTCCACGAGCAGTGAGTGGAGAAAATAGTTCTCACCTGGCAGGGCTCAGAGAGGCCCCAGGCTCACAGTGTCCAAGGCATTGTCATGAAAAATACTATTGAGTAATTAAAATTTAAATGATTAGAAATGATTAATAATATTAAATTATATATTATTAAATTAAATAAATAAATTTATATAGTTAAATTAATTATATAAATTAAGTTATATACATAATATTAATTAAAAGTATTATTATGCAATTCTAATAATATGATAGTGTTTGAGAAGCTTCCTGGGATATGGATGTTGCTAGTGGGAGAGCACTTGCCTAGCAGGCACAGGCCCTGGGCTCTATCTACAGCACTACAAAAACATAAATAAATAAAACTTTTCTCATCCATGGTTCAGCTTTGAGGGTCTTCCTTACATGGGTCCTAGAGACACAGAGAGGAGTAAGACAGGTCCCTGCCTGCAGTTACACAGTGAGAAGGGGAAATGAAACAGATGAACTCCTGACTCATATTGGTGCTAAAAGTGCAGCTTTGGCAGCTTGCAGGAGCAAACAGCGTCCACTATGAGATTTAGGGAGTTGTCATTTGATCTAGAAGACTGAGCAGGATTTGACTGAGTGGTCAGTTAGGGGTAATGGAAGGACATTTTAACAAGAGGGAACAGCATGGACAAAATGTATGATGATTGGATGTGACCTTGGATACTGGGAACACGTGAATGATCTGAAGGGCTGGAGGAAGGGTGAGGGAGCGTGGCTGAGGAGGGGGTGAGAAAGGTAAGCCGGCCCAGACTTAGAAGTGACCAATATAGCTGACAGTGATCTGGCAGAGTGGTGTGGTCCATGCGGCCCTTCAATGAGGATGGAAATGTTCTAATTCTGCAATGTCCAATATGGTAGCCACTGGCCACATGTAGCTATTAACACGTAGCTTGACATGAAGCTAGTAAGACTGAAGAATAGAATCTTTACTTTTATTTAATTTTAATTATTTGAGTGTAAATATAAATAACGTAATGACTGTCATATTGGGAAGCACAGCCAAAGAACTTCTGACGGTGACTTCAAGGATGTACAAGGGATCCATAAGGCCCTCCCCTTGCAACTATATCCTCGGTCCATAAAACGGGAGCTCCGACCCAGGCCGCTGCTGTGGGTTAAGCATCAGAGTGGAGGTGTTGGCCAAACCAACTTATCTCCTGTTTGCCACCGCTATGCGCCCTGATGTGGCTGTGTCTGCCCAGAGGAAGGGAGCTTTTCTAATTCTTAGAAAAGTGATCATAAGACTAGCAGTATCACTGTTTCCAGTAAAGCTTCTGTCTTTCTCTGTCATCCATCTTCAGGTAGAGTCAGGTTTCCTCTCTGCTTCTGCTTCCCAGAGCTGCTGGGCCAGGTGACCTCTCCTCGGGTACAGCCTGTCCGGGGCAAGCTGGGCGTCTCCTGTTACTCAGGTGAAGAGGCCAGGTGGTGAGTAAGGCTGTTGGCATAATGTTCTGTTCTTTAGCTGAACTTGGGAGGAGGGACTACAAGGCTTCTGCTTTGGCCACAGGCTGATAATGTGATGGTTATTCAGCTTTACCAGCAATAGAGCATGTGTCGTAGTATAATGACCACTTGGCTTCCCGATCCATTTCTCTATTGTTTCTAATACAAAGAAAAAGCAAGTAATTAAATAATGCTCCATTGGAACTTCCCTGCCTCCCAACAAAAAGGGAAAAGACACACTTTCTAGGCTTGAATGCAAAAATGATGACAGATGCATGAGCCAACATATCCATTCATGATGTACTGCTCTAAAACATAGGCACAAACTGTTAAGAGTTTGGAGGACTATTGAAGCTTAAAATCTCATCAGAAAATGAGCAAATTTGACTCCTGGACAAGTTGGATGACCAGCTCAGGCCATGCAGGAGGTAGATATGACTAGATCCCAGTTCTTCTGACCTAATCCAGTCCTACTTGTAAAAATCAAAGGTTGCAAACTGGTGGCCCTTGCTTAAAGTCAGCCTGCTGCTTTTCAAAAATGCCCATCTTATTGGCCCATAAAATGTTTAAAAAATATTTTTCAATCATTTATCAATACGTACAACAACAGAAGAATCCACTTTGAAAACCACATTAGGTATTATTTCTGAGCCTATGACTCTGCATGGTGCCAGGGGACAAAACAAATTCGTGTTCAATCCTACCATGAAGAGGGGTAGAAGCAGGGAATGAGGGATATGGACCATTCCCCAAGCTGATAATCCAAAACTGATAATCCAAATGTTGTTGTTGTTAGGTTCCATTGAGTTGGGTCCAATACATAGTGGCTCTATGTACAACAGAACAAAACACTACCTGACACTGTGCCATGACTGGCACTATGTCAGGGCTTCTGTGCTATTCATAGAGTTTTTGATGTCTGATGTCAGAAGTAGGTTGCCACATTCTTCACTCATTTTTGAAATGCTGGGGATCAAACCCAGGGCCTCAGAGCGTACAGAGCAAGCACTCTACTGACTGAGCTAATGACAAGGTAATATAAACTGCTTTTAAAATGTCTAGTTCACCCAGGTGCTGTGGAACACATCTATAATCCCAGAGACTTGAAAAATTGAGGCAGGAGGACCACAGGTCCAAGTCCAAAAGCCACGTGCGCAACTTAGCGAGACCCTGACTCAAAACAAGTTAAAAATGTGGTGGAAGTGCAGTTCACTGGGATTGCTCTTACCTACCATGCCTAAGGCCCTGAGTTCAACCCCTAATTTCTGCCAAAAAAAAATTTTAATTTTCTAAAAAGTCAAGTTTATAATTCACTATTGCTTAGTATAAGGGCAAGGTGCTCCACTCTGTAGGAGTTTAAATAAAATATAGATCTTAGAAGCCAAAATAATCAAGCCAATTTGATTTACAGATGAGCTCATGGTCAATGCCAAACCACACAAGCCAGAGATAAAAACAGAGGTAGCAACCAGGCAGGAGTTGACTGGTGCCCCTGGCTCTTGCCCCTGGGGCTCCAGACCCCACATCACATTCTGTTCCCTCCATAGTATTTTGTTTGTTTTTTTGGTACTGGGGGTTGAACCCAGGGCCTCACGCTTGCATGCTCTGCAAGTGCTGGACCACTGAGCTGCACTGTCAGCCCTTTTTTTTTTTTTTTACTTTTTGAGACAGGGTCCCGTTAAATTACGCAGACTGCCTCTGGTCTCAAATTTGCGATCCTCCTGCCTCCGCCTCCCCAGCCGCTGGGATTACAGGCGTGCACCACCGTGCCCGGCTTCCCTCCATAGTTTTGAAAACAAATCCTCAGGAATGTTTCTGTGGACTTGTATTGAGGGCACTGATTTCTGCACCAAAAGCATTGATGCCCGCGCTGGCACACCACAGGCTTCAAGAAATGTGTTGATGAATGTGTGACTCAGTAAATGGCCTCAAAATTGGGTGCTGCTTCCCAAGCAAAGGCAATGAAACTGATCCTGAGGGTACCCTCTTCTGAAGCTACCAGTGCCATCGTCTTTGTTCACAGGCTGGCCATCGGCCCTGAAGCCTTATGTCCTGCTGCTCTCTGGACATTTCTGCAAAACACCTTTGATTCAATTTTCACCCCTTCTCTTATTATCGCTCACTTGCTCTAGGGCTCCAGTGGGGGCCTGAGAGCTGCTCTCGGAAACACTTCTGCCTTCTCCCTGTTCTTACGTATTGTCCTCAAATGAGACAGATGCCCCCTTCAACTTTGCTTTTCCTTGGAACAAGCTGTTGATGAAAAGTCCCTTGATCCTGAAGTAATTAGGTCCTAAGTGGGGAGGTGCCCTGTGGGTATCAGATTGGTTCATACACGGCTAGATCCAGCTTATGCTACTTTGTGTGCCAATAAAGAGGGAACACATTAGAGAGGAAATGAGACAAATGGTTTGCCTCTGTGTGGTAGAGCCATGTGAGGTGCTTCGTTACCATTTTCTGGGTTCCACTTAATAGGATGACATCACAGGTCTCAGTCACCATCCTGAAATGGGCTCAACTACTTGAACAGTCTTTGCCAGTTGAACGCTTTCTTTCCATGAACATCAATAGGCTGGAAATCCAGTGAAACTTCCTTCTTTAGTATGTAAAAAGTAAATCTTGAGCCAGGTGCAGTGTCATTTGCCTATATGCTCAGCTACTTGGGAGGCTGAGGCAGGAGGACCACTTGAGCCCAGGAGTCTGAGACCAGCCTGGGCAACATAATGAGATCCTCTTTCATTGTTTTTGTTTGTTTGTTTGTTTTTTCTTTTTTGCAGTACTGGGGGTTGAACGCAGGGCCTCACGCCTGCATGCTCTGCAAGTGCTGGGCCACTGAGCTGTGCCCCCAACCCTTTTTTTTTTTACTTTTTGAGACAGGGTCTCGCTAAGTTACACAGACTGCCTCCGGTCTCGAATTTGTGATCCTCCTGCCTCCACCTCCCGAGCCGCTGGGATTACAGGCGTGCGCCACCGCACCCAACCCTGTGAGATCCTCTTTCTTAAAAAAGTACAATAAAATGAATTAAGCCTCAGTGTGGACTTTGGGACTGATGGGCAATAAATTATAACTTAGTGTATGACAGAAATTATACTCACTGAATACCTTATTAAATTCTCTCAACAGCTTTGAGACAGTTGTACAGTCTCCATTCATAGATGAAAAGTGGAAATGGAAAGAGTGAGTGGCCAAGACTGAATTCAAAGTCAGACTTTTCTAATCCCAAAGCCAGGGCCCTTCTCTTAGTTTTGCCCCTACGGAAGGATTGTTGGTTCTTTCCTTTTTTCTTTTTTCCTTTTCCTTTTCCTTTCCCCTCCTCCTCCTCCTCCTCCTCTTTCTCCTCTTCCTCCTCTTTCTTCTTCTTTTTCTTTTCAGTACTGGGATTATTGACTCCAGGGTCTCACACATGCTAGTGCCAGGACTGAGCTGCACCCCCACACCCTTCTTTTGTTTTTTGTTTTGAGACAGGGTCTCACTAAGTTACACAGGTTGCCTCTGGCCTCAAACCTGCAATCTCCCTGCCTGAGCCTCCCTAGTAACTGAGATTAGAGGCATGCACCACCATACCGAGGTGTTGTGTTTTTCTTTTAAGCCTCCCAGATCATAACTTGCCAGCTAGGCTTTGCTGGGAGATGAACACTGAGATCTCAGAACATCACACTCCCACCATAGCAGTATACTCGGCAGATCACACGTACAATTAACCTGAAAAACACAGTGTATGAACGTCCCTTACAGAGAGGAAAATGCTCAGAACCCCAAAGAGAGAAGTAGCCCATGGCAGATGCTCTCTGATCACCCAGCCCAAGACTCAGCCTCGTACGTCTGCAGGATCCTACTCTAAAGATACCCCAACAGCTCTCACAGCTTTCTGGTTGTTCAAACAATAACTACAGTAGCAGGAATTCAGACCTAAAAATCAGTGGGGTAGAAATGAGGAAGGAAATGGCGTGTCCAATGACTATTTTTTCCCAACTTGCCCTGTTCTTTCTAGATATAGCCCAGGACCTTGCATAGTTATAGTGTAATCATTTGATTGGTCAAAAGTTGAAAGTTTTCTATCAATTTCAAGGCTGTTCGAATCTCTACATGCTTGAAGTCTGGGGTGCAATCGAGTTCCTGGGAGATTTATGCTTCTCTCTAGGCTAGGCTGGTTTGACACAGGTAACCTCTGTGGAGGCCTTTCCAAAGCCGCTGTGTAAACCGTCCCAGGTCCAGCAATAAAGAAAGTGTGTCATTATAGTGCTTGGCCCTTCAGATCTGATCTTAATGCTCTCCTCTTCTTCTTCTATTTATTTATTTATTTATTTATTTATTTATTTATTTATTTATTTATTTATTTTCTTTTTTGCGGTACTGGGGATTGAACCCAGGGTCTTGCGCCTGCATGCTTTGCAAGTGCTGGACCACTGAGCTGCATGCCCAGCCCATTTTTTTACTTTTATGAGACAGGGTCTCGCTAAGTTACACAGACTGCCTCTGGTCTAGAACTTGCAATCCTCCTACCTTCACCTCCCCAGCTGCTGGGATTAGAGGCATGCGCCACTGTGCCCAGCTCTCTCCTCTTCTTTTTGTCCCTCTCTGGTTCTATCAAATTTGTTGCCACTCTGATTTTTTCTTGCTTTCTCCTCCACCTTTTCCTACCTCAGATCAAAGAATTTCCCCATTTCTTCACTTTTGGATTTGCTCCCTGGAGGGCAAAGCAAGCTTCATTTCCTCCCTACCACCTTGTTCAGGCACACAGGATACTCCTAGCCAAAAAAACCTCCAGCTCCCAGGGCTGCCCACGAGCTCAGGCTCACACGTGGTGGTAGGAGAAATGGGGTAGTTTGATGTGGTTAACCCGCCAGCCCCACACCTTCACATCTTCAGCCCCAAACCACTCTCCTGATCACCTCCCTTGCTTTCCATTTCTTTGGATGATCTTTCATCTGTTGACCACCAGCCTTCACCGTCTCGTGCAAGGCTGAAGCAGAGCCAGGAGGGCGGTATGTCTCCTTTCTTGCCTGAATTACTGACTGCAGTGGGAAAGCTGGTCCAGTGGGGGCCCATGACGGAAACCAAGAGAAAGAGAAAGCGAGAGTAAGCAGAGCAGCAAAGACTGTTGTTACCCGGTTTCCCTTCAGCCCCAGAAATAGAAAGTCAGACTTCCGACTTGCAGAGACCCTGTGCAAACCACCAGACCACACCACCAGATAAGAAAAATGTTAGATTGTGTCATACTTCCTCCATGGGATCCAGCTTCTGAAAATGGCCCTGAATGACAGAGAGCCTCGCCAGGGGCTGCTCCAGGATGCAAAAGGGAGGACAAAGGAGTCAGGCATCTCTCTTTTCTGGTGTAAGTTTCTTTTCAACCACAGAATGTAAAGGAAAGAAAATATCACTTGTGAGCTAACTTTCTTATTTGCATGTACGAGAAAAATAAACTTGAACTTAATAGATACTGAGAAAGGGAATCCACTAGCTAATCCTTGGCCTTCTCATGTGTTCATTTATCAGGTACCTACTGGGTTCAGCCATTGAAAACCCTATGAGGGTCACTATGAGTCAGATACCAACTTGACGGCACCTAACAACAACAACAACAAAACTGGGTTCCATTCTACACCCATACCACTGTGGCATATGATCCCACCTGATCTGGGAAGCTAAGCAGCGTTGGACCAGCCAGTCCCTGGATGGGAGACCATCTGGGAATACCAGGTGTTGTAGGGTGTTGTAGGCTTGGAAGAAGGACCCAGCAGCCTACTCCCAAAACAACCCACCATTAAAAACCCTATGAATAGCAGAGAAGCACTGACAATAGTGCTGGGCATGGCACAGTGTCGGGTAGCGTTTCGTCCATTGTACGTAGGGTCGCTAGGAGTCAGACCCAACTCGATGGCACCTAACAACACCAACAACAACTGGGTTCCAGGCGCCATGTTTGTGCTGCAGAATCACAATATAGAATAAGACACCTCCTTACAGAAAAAGGAGGCTGGCCCAGAGTCAGATCCACCTATATTCCTGCACTGTGCTCATCGCCACTACACCATGGAAATAATTTTGCTGGACTCCCCTCCCAGAGCAGCCTCCATAGGCACCTGCATTGTCAGCCGCTGCAGGAAGAGTGATGGCCCGTGTGTTGACAGGCTCCTAATTGGAAGGTAGGAGGTGCCACTAGAGATCAGCTATAAAAGTTATCTTTGGACTGGGGAGGGCTGCTCATGCTTGGAAGAGACTTGAGGGTGAGGCTGGGTGAGCTGTCAGCCCGGGATGGGGTCTGGCCTGGTAGACAGATGATGTATGCAGGGAGGGGTTGCAGGCCAAAGAAGCCATTTCAGGGAATGACAACTATGGTGTGCAAACCCAGATTGCAGGACTGGGAGACCTCACTAGGGCATGGGGTGCAGAGAAATGAGAGCCTATAGGGACCTCAAAGACTAAGGTCAAGAAAGCAGCCCCAGGAGAGCCACTGAAAAGAGTTTTGTGGTGAAGACAAGGGAAAAAAGAGCTCAGAGTCTCCTTTTATTCAGTCAATAAAGAGCCAACTACTTGCGAGTGACTTCTGCATAGTGGTAATGGGTCCAGACCCTGGGGGGTTCAAAAGAAGGGCCAAGTGAGAAGAATTTAACATCTATTTAAGAGATGATCAAATCCATACACTGGCATTATTGCTGGGCAGGACAATGCTGATGAATTGCATAATATTGGCACTTGTACAAGCTCTTTCCTGTTGTTACCTCATTTCAGCATCTCAACAGCCCTGTAAAGTGGGCACCATTGTCCCTGCATTACAATCAAGGGTGCTGCGGTTCTAAGAGGCTGTGTAGCTTATTTACGTTTGTCCAGCTAGCAAGTGGCTGGGCCATGATTCCAATCCAGGTCTGTCTCTAAACTTTCTGGTACAGCCTGAAGCTCCTGAAATAGTAGAGTGCTATGTTGAACAAGAGGGAAAATAAATACTGACTGACAATGCAGGTGGGATGTTCAAAGAGAAGACTCCTAGGAGAGAGAGGGGGGATGTGGGAGCAGGGTCAAGGATGGCTTCTTGGAAATGCAGGATCTGTTATTGTGTTATTATGTGCTTTCAAGTTGGTCCGACTTATCCTTGTTGTGTTGTTAGGTGCCGTCGAGTTGGTATCTGACTCATAGCAACCCTGCCTACAACAGGTGTAACACTATTGTCAGTGCTTCTCTGCTGTTCATAGGGTTTTCAATGGCTGGTTGTGCCTTGACAGTGGGTTTCTGGGTCCTTCTCCTAAGCCTACAGCACTTGGAGTTCCCAGGCCATCTCCCACCCAAGTACTAACCAGGCCTGACCCTGCTTAGCTTCTGAGATCTGACAGGATCGGATGCTACACGGCTACGGCTGCAGGCTATATAGTGACTCTAAGCATAGCAAAATGAAACACTACCCAACACTGTGCCATGCACACAGTCTTTTTATATTTGAGCCCATTGTTGCAGCCACTATGTTTCTTCTCATTTTGAGTCATGCCACATCAGCAAAAGGAGGACCCAGGGGCTTTACTCCACTCCTATCGTGAAGGTTCACACTACTGTGAGGAGGTAACTCTTCCCCAGTCGTCTTTTGAATGTGTTCCAGCCTGGGGCACTCATTTTCCAGCACTATATTTGACAGTGTTTCTCTACTATTCATAAGGTTTTCAATGTTAATCAAGGGTGCTGCGTTTCTGAGAGGCTGTGTATCTTATCTATGTTTGCCCAGCTAGCAAGTGGCTGGGCCACCATTCCAATCCAGGTCTGTCTCTAAACAGGGTTTTTGGGAGTGGGCTACAGGGTCTTCTCCCTAGTCTTAGTCTGGAAGCTCAGCTGACACCTGTCCGCCATGAGTGGCCCTGCTGGTATCTGTAATACCTGTAGCATAGCTTTCAGCATCACAGCACCACAGCAATATACATTAATAGGTCGTGCTTGTCACTGTACGACAAGCTGATAGACACGTGGGGAGGGTCTGTTGGAAGGGATTTAAAGCTGAGGATCTTCATCATCATTGAGGGGCTGGGGGTTGTAGCTCAGTGGTAAAGTGTTTGCTTAGCATGTGCAAGGCCCTGGGTTTGATCCCTACCATCTCAAAATAAACAGAGAAATAAAACAAAGCTGAGGATTGTGCCTTCACCACATTCTGAGTAAGAGCACGAGGTTCTGCGTTGAGGATTCAGACTGTGTGGGGATTGCTATGAGGTACAGAGCAGCAAATTTCCCCTGGTGGCCTGGGCAGGCACACAGAGCACATCTGGTGTGAGAGCGAGTGCCAGAGCAAAGGCTCCACTCTGTCTGATAGGCAAGCATGTCGCCTGCAGACACAGCCCTCCTGACTCACGGTATCCAACCCCCTCAGAGAACAGCAGGAGTGAGATGGAAATGACCCCTCAGACCCTCAGCTGTGAAGTAGGCTTTGCTGTCCACAAGTGCCTGCGGGAGTCTTGGCAGGAGAGGAGGTGGCGCAGACATCAGGTGTTAGGGTGCCAGGGCCTCCTGAGAAGGAACAGGTGCAAAGCGGGGCAATTAGCCCAGAAGGAGTCAGTAGGGCAGGCAGCCTGGGTCTGATCCGGATCGCCAAGATGACATCACCTGCTGGTGAGCAGGCTTCATTAAGTCTCCCACGCATGCAGGACTGCAAGGGAACTTGTTTCTTCTTCAAAGAGCCAGAACACGTGGTAATTAAAAGAATCTTTTAAAATAAAAGTTGTCAAAGGGAACCCGAGGCTTCGAGCTTCCCCCGTGGTGTTCTGGGCGCTCAAGCTTCTCTCGAGGAGGGAAAGCATCAATGCAGAGGCTGAGATGTGGAGAGGCCCGTGGTGAATCAGGTACTCACTGAGGGAGCTGGTGGCTGCGTATGTCTTCGGGAACTGCTAATTTACTCATCTAATTTGTTCCCCTATGCCAGCCACAAAGGGGAACAAGTCAATTATTCTGATCCAAAAGAGAGGCTGGTGTTTACTGCGATCTCTCTCGCAACCATGTATGCGAGTGTGTGTGTGCGTGTGTGAGAGAAAGAGAGTGTGTGCGTGCATGTGTGTGCATGCACACAACTGTGTGTACGTGCAATGAAGAAGTTGGTGGCCACTGCTGGGACTCACATTTCCAGACACATTCTCATTCTGAGTGCAGTGCAAGGATTGTAAAGGAGGGCCTTGGAGAAGCCTCGGCTCCTGAGAAGACAAGAACTTGAAAAGCAACCTTAAAAAATCAAGGTGGATGGGGAAAGTGGCCACGAGTTCCACCACAGGGACCAGCGAAGGGGAACATACATTTGGAAGAGCCAGGTTTTACATATCTTGCTAACATCTCAAAAATCCCCTTTGGAGCAGATCCTAGGCTTTCGTTTCCCAAGGCTTCTGCTTAGACAAACTCAACTTTCCTTAGGTGCCACCTGAAAAGTGAAATCTCCTCTTATGCCTTCCTGACTGTCTGGTGAGTAAAGCGCTCCTGTAAGCTCCCAGTCATTTTAGACTTCAGGGCTGTGGCAGTGTCTGTTTCCTTATCTGTAACACAGTATAAGGAATCCACAGGTCACTGTGAGAATAAATAAAGGAAACCATGGAAATGCCTGGATAGGGGCTGGCTTTTAGGCCTTGTTGGTCATTCTTGTCATTGTTAACAGTAATAATACTAATATCACTTAATATAGTGACTTGCCACCAATTAGTAAGGTCCTTGAGTCTAGGAGTAGGATCTACTTTGTTTACCATTTTATACCCACAGCCTTGGAGTGTTTGGTACATGACAAGCACTTATTTTGTAGTTCGTAAATGAAGAAATAAATGAGTGAAGTACAGTCATGTATCATTTAACAATGGGAATATGTTCTGAGAAATGCATTGTTAGGTGATTTCATCCTTGTGCTAATGTACAACATAAGTACTTTATGTACCTGTTGTTGTTAGGTGCCATTGAGTCAGGTCCAACTCATAGTGACCCTATGTACAATAGAATGAAACACTCTCTGACACTGTGCCATTCCCAGCACTATGTCAGTTCTTCTCTGTTAATCATATGGTTTTCAATGGCTGGTTGTTTCAGGAGTGGGTTGCCAAGTCCTTCTCCCTAGCCTGCAGCACCTGGCGTTCCCAGGCTGTCTTCCAAACAAGGACTAACCAGGCCAACCCTGCTTAGCTTCCAAGATCAGGCAGGCTTGGATGGTAGGGTGCTATGGCTGCAGACCTTTATGTACCTAGGATGGTATAACCCAGTGGTCTCCAACATTTTTGGCACTAAAGACCAACTTTTTTGGCACCAAAAGAATTTTTCCACAGACTGAAGGCAGAGCTCAGGTGGTAATGCAAGTGATGGGAAGCAGTTCTAAATACAGATGGAGTTTGCTCACTTGCCCACTGCTCACTTCCTACTGTGTGGCCCTGTTGGGAATCCCTAGTATAGCCTACTCCACCTACGCTAAATGGTATAGCCTGGTGCTTAGAGGCTACAAACCTGTGCAGCATGGTATTTTACTAAATTCTGCAGGCAATTGTAACACAATGGTAAGTACTTATGTATCTAAATATATTTGAACATAGATATGATACAGTAAGAAATGCAATATATAAAATGAAAAATGGCTGGGTGTGGTAGCATACCCCTTTAATCCCAGCAACTCAGGAGGCAGAAGCAGGAGGATTTCAAGTTGAAGACCAGAAGCAGCCTGTGTAATATAGCAAGACTCTGTCTCAAGATAACAAATAAAAAAGGGGCTGGCGGTGCAGCCCAGTGGCAGAGTACTTGCAAAGTATGTGTAAGGCCCTGGGTTTATCCCTCTGTAACACGCACACACACACACACACACACACATACACACACACACTAAATAAATACATAAATAAATATATACATAAATACATAAATAAATAAAAGATGAAACATCGTGTGCCTTTGTAGGGCACCTGCCCTGAATGGAGGTTGCAGGCCTGGAAGTCACTCTGGGTGAGTCAGTGAGTAAGTGGTGTGTGGGCGGGAAGGCCTAAGACATTCCTGGGCACCACTGTAGATTTTATCAGCACTGTGCCCTTAGACTATACTAAATATATTCAAATTATTTCTTTCTTCAACAATAAGGTAGTTTACTACAACTTTTTTGACCTTATAAACATTTACTTAACTTTTTGACTCTAGTAATAACACAGCTTAAAATGCAAACGCACTGTAGGCAATGAGAATTTTTCATCTCCGTTATAATCCTACGGGACCGCTGTTGTACATGTATTGTTTTGTTTAATGAAATGTCATTGTGCAGCACATGACTATATCGCTTCCTTGCTTTTGTGAGTCCTGGGTGTAGGCCCTTTTCTAACCTGCTTCTAAATCTCTAATATTCCTAGTTTGGCAAAACATAACTGCTCAGTGACTGTTGAAAAAATGTACAGGACAGGTGCTGCTGTGTGGCTAGTTTCTGGCCTGGAGGGTCTGGATGGGAGCCCTCCACCCTCTGGTCTGACAGCAGTTAGCTGCCTCACCATGAGTTTGGTGAGGGAGTCCTCAACACTTCACCCCTATATGAGTGGAGCTCCTCAAGGGTGGGGACCATGTCTTGTTTATTCTTAAGTCCTTTGTGCCCAGTATAGCACCTGATACACAGGAAAGGCTCAAGTGGCTGCCCCTGGACTCAAAGAGGGGCAGAGCCCCAAGTGAATATGTCATGTCTCCCCTATCATCCCCCAAACTTGTTCAATTTCCCCATTTCTGTTTATTTATGACCAGTTTTCTCAATTATAGGTCTGGGATTTAGCTCAGTTGGTAGAGCGCTGCTCTGCAGTCTCTGAGGTCCCAAGTTTGATTTCCAGCACTGCAAAAGTGGGAGAAGGACGTGACAATCCACTCCCAAAGCAATCCTGAAAGAATCAGCCATTGAAAACCCTATGAGGGTTGCTATGAGTCGGACACAACTTGACAGCACCTAACAACAACAACTTCCTGGAGAATATTTAATCCTAATCGAAAATTGATTAGGCTTTATGGTCAGACTTTGCTGGGCTTGAACTTGCCTTTGGCAACAGCTGTCATGCTTGCTTAAGTTGCTTACCTTCCCAGGCCTCAGTTTCCTCTTCTCTCAAATCAAGATAACACCACTTGCTTTATGCATCCATTCAGTAAGGATATATTAGCATGTAATACATGGCAGGAATCATTCCAGGCAGTGGGGATACACAAACATCAACAAAACAGACATTGTTCTTACCTGAACAGGGCTTACTAACTGGAGTAGGGGAAAGAAACACTAAACAAATAAGCAAGTAACATGTAGTATGTGAGATGGTGATATGCACTGGGGAGAAAAATAACAGAGTGAGGAGCTGGGCGTGGGGGCACATGCCTGTAATCCCAGCGGCTCGGGAGGCAAAGGGAAGAGGATCACAAGTTCAAGACCAGAGGCAGTCTGTGTAACTTAGCGAGACCCTGTCTCAAAAAGTTAAAAAATGGGCTGGGGATGCAGCTCAGTGGAACAGCACTTGCAAAATATGCAAGCGTGAGGCCCTGGGTTCAAACTCCAGTACCACAATAAATAAATAAATAAATAAATAAATAAATAAATAAATAAACAAATAACTGAGTGAGGGAATGGAGCAGTATGTTACTCAGCTGGCACATCATTGTGGCAGAAAAACCTGACAGAAACAAACGTATGGGAAGAATGAATTATTTGGGGCTCACAGAGGATGTCAGTCTGTAACGGCAGGAGGCATGGCAGAGTACCTGGCAGCAGAGAAGCCAATAGGGCCCATGGTAGAGAACTGCATGTCATATGAATCAGGAGAGAGAGCTATTGATGCTGGGAGTCAGGGTAAAATCTCCAAAGTCCCCCACTGGCCCAAAAAGCAAAGACTCATCTCCCAAAGTTCCACAGCCTCCCAGGACAGTGCCCCGAACTGGGAACCAAACATGCAAACATATGACATTTGGGGGACATTGTTGACTCAAACCATAATACTCTGCCTCAGGCCCCCACAGGTTCATGGCCATCTCATAATGCAAAATGCATTCAGCCCAACTTCAAGGGCCCTCAAAGTCTCAATAGCCTCAACCTTGCTCAGAAATCCAAGTCCAAAATTTCCATGGATTCGCAAGACAAACTTAGTTGTGAGCTCCTGCAAAACAAAAAACAGGTTACATACTTTCAACATACAATGGAAAAGAGTAAGAATTCCCATTCCAAAAGGGAGGCATGGTGGCACAGAAAGAAAAGATTGACCCAAAGCAAGACCAATAACCTGCTGGACAAACAAACTCTGTAGGTCTATGTCTGGCATCTGGCACATGCAACATCATCTGGCATCATCTGGGCTCCAGATAGGCTTGGGCAGCTCCACCCCCATGGCTCTGCCATTTGCATCACACATGGCCCTCCTGGGATTGCTCCACTTATTGTTAAAGGAATGTGAGCAATTAGAAGCCCCAGAAGTAACCTGGTGCACCTGTGGCACTCTGCTAGCTATACATCCTGACTACTTAAACTCACCTGTACACTGCTAACTCTGATAAGGGCCTTAACAGTTTCCTGACTATTTTGTGATCAAACCCCACTGGTCACAGTCCCCATGCAGAGGCGACAAGCTATCTTCCTGCCCGTTGCTCTAAGTGTGACATCTGGGGCCAGAGGACAGGCACTAAGGGCTGACAATATGATTACAGTAGGAAAACTAGCAGAGGCAGCAGAGCAAGGGCCAAGGTTCTATCAGCCTTTGTATCATGCTTTGTATCATGAATAGCATTGGTACCTGAAGCTTCCACCAAAGAGTAAAAGCACGCCAGCTCCAGATGATTTGCTGGCTGCCTGGGAGGAATATGTGCTCTTGAGAGATATACTGTGTCCTTCTCTGTGCAGATAAATTTTGCAGGCAAAGAGATCCAAATATCCCAACAGATGCTCCACCAAACCAAAAGCAAATATTAGACGTGGTACTTTGAACTCCCTAGGACTTGGATGTCCCCTGCATCTAGGTGTGACCTTGTTTCAGCCCCTACCCCCACTGCTCACAGGTGGACTTTACATACTGTGATGGCTACCTAGAATTGATACAATCTACATGCAAGTACACCTGCAGCTATAGCCCCGTGGCATCCGATCCCGTCAGATCTTGGAAGCTAAGCAGGGTCGGGCCTGGTTCGTACCTGGATGGAAGACCACCTGGGAACTCCAGAAGCTGTAGGCTTGAGAGAAGGACCTGGCAACCCCCTCCCAAAAATCGACCTGCCATTGAAAACCCTATGAACAGCAGAGAAGCACTGACAATAGTGTTTCCCCTGTTGTACAGAGGGTCGCTATGAGTCGGATACCGACTCGACGGCACCTAACAACAACAACAACATGCAAGTACATTAGCAAGAGTCTTGGTACAGTGAACCAAGTGTCAGGGAATGAATCGTGGAGAAATTGAGCCAGGTGCAAAAAGTTGCTTGAAGCAAAATGACGTCAAACTGTTAATACCCACCAGGGCAGAAACAATCAGCTGCTGCAGCCCCACTTACTTCTGCTACCCCTCATAAGTGACACACAAGGTAATACCCTTTCCCTTTTTGATTGACCCCCCCCACTCACCCTCAGTAGAATAGATCAGGTGAAATTAATCTGCACCCCCTCCAACACTTCTTGGTACTGTGAGCTCCTGTCCTGTATCAGTGTCCCCAGGACCAGGCACTCTCTCTCCCTGGGATGTCAGGGAACCCTCCTGTCAGTGGACTCCTCACCCATGGACTACCCTCAATGCCTATGGCTCTGTAAGGAATAAACCTCAAATTATCCACAGTCCTAGGCTCAGGGGTGTGTGTTTTGACCTTCAATGCCTTTAAATAGGCAAGAGGGCTAGGGTAGAGGTCTTGCCTAGCATGCATGAGGCTTTGTATTCTATCCCCAGCACATTGAAAAGAAAAATAGAAAAAAGGAGTTGGGGAGAGAATGGCAGCCCACTTTCCTTTCACTGGAATATTGTTGCAATCCAACTGTATGGTTTATTCCATCACTACCCCAGGTTCTGCCCCTCCAGCCCCTGGCCCCACACCCACGTCTTTCCCTGAGCTGTTTCCTGTCAGATATACCTGCTCTGCTTTCTGGGTTGGTTAAGAGAACTAGCTTTGAAATCACTGACTATTAATCCATTCTCAGTCCTGTAGCTCTGTGGGATGAAGCAAGTCCCTCAGCCTTTCTATGTCTTAGTCTCTTCATCTCCAAACTCATCACAATATTTTACTAGGGATGGGAAGGGCCAAAGAAAACACTCTGTGAAGCTTGTGGCATAGGCCTTCCATGAAAGGAGTTCCCAGATACTCACTCACGAGGGCTGCTGCATGTCCGCTTCCTGCAGAATGTCTTCTAGCCAATCTCCACTCTGGTTTCTCCTTACAGCCATCTGACTGCAGCTTTGGTCAGAACCTCGCTGTTGATTGTGTTTTTGTTCTCCAGTCCATTTGTGTCCATTTTGAGTTCCCAAGTAAGAGAAAGTTCCTTGAAAGAAGGGACTACACTTCCCTTGGCTCTCCCAGTGACTTGTGGTATCATCTTGCATTTTGCTTTCTTGGGATTGAGTTTCTTTCCCTAGGATGGCAACATATGGCCTGTGTTAAATACGGCTGCTCCCACAGCCTTGGGAGACACATCAGTATCCTATGATGATCCTTGTTCCCCAGAACCTGGATCCAGACTCAGAATTCTTATCATAGTGCTTTGAACTGTGTCTATTAATTTATTCAGTGAATGCATATTGAGTACTTACTAGGCACCTCCTTGCTCAGTATCCAGGCAATGAAACTGGATAGTTTGCCCCTGCACTTATGGAACTTATCCCTTAGTGGAGAAGACAATGTACAGATACGTAAAAAAGAAAGTATCAGATAGCAATAAATAGAGCAATGAAAATAAAACAGTACCTGGGAGGAAGCTACTTCAGTCTGAGTATGCTGGGAGAAACCGTCTGAGGCCCCTGAGGATTTTGATCCCTGGGCTTTGGCAACAAAGCCTAGGTTTGAGCCTGAGCATATGTGTTGCTAACATGCAACTGCAGGAAACTGGGGGGACATTGGCACAGTGAACAGGGTGAGGGCAGAGAGTCAGATCTAGGTTTAAAGCCCATCTCTTGCACCTACACAGTTCTGGGACCCTGGGCAAGTTGGTAAATTTCTCTTACTCTTGGTTTTCTTATCTGTAAAACTATAATAATACTACTACTGGTTTCAGAAGGTTGTCATCAGGATTAAGGAAGACAAACCATTTAAAAATGCTTAGCACATAGTAAATGTTCAATAAAAGATAGCTATTGTTTGAGACTGGGAGAAGAACCCAGCAACCCACTCCCCCCTCAAAAAAAACCAATCAGCCATTGAAAACCTTATGAATAGCAGAGAAACATGACAATAGTGTTTCGCCTGTTGTACATAGGGTCGCTTTGAGTTGGACAGCACCTAGCAACAACAACAGTTGCTTGAGATAATAGGTACCTCTACTCATACCAGCTGTCTTTTGTCTGAATTACTCAAAAGCCAAACTCAATAAACACCACTTCCTAGGTAATATGCCCTCTGTATTGAATTTTATTCCATCAAGTCCATCCTCTTGAAAATAAATTTTCAAGAGACCTTCTTGTGAGCAAGAATACCAGAGTGGAATGAATAAGTGTCCTATGACTCTCTAGTTTAGGCAGGTTTAAGATTTGGAAGGGTTAAGCTGGGCGCGGTGGCGCATGTCTATAATCCCAGCAGCTCAGGAGGCAGAGGCAGGAGGATCGCAAGTTTGAGACCAGAGGCAGTCTGCATAATTTAACAAGATCCTGTCTCAAAAAAACTAAAAGAAAAATGGGCTGGAGGTGGTGTGGCTCAGTGGTCCAGCACTTGCAAAGCAGGCAAGTACGAGGCCATGGGTTCAACCCCCAGTACTACAAAAAAAAAAAAAAAAAAAAAAAAAAAGGAAGGGTTTTGACCCAATTTCCTCCTCTAACAAATGGGAAACTACTTACTGTAACTCCTGGGGGATTTCTGACATTCTGAAGGCTGTGGGAGACAAAGGGAACACCTGTCTCCTCAGGCTGGCCAGGTCATCTAGCTGGAAGGCCACAAGGCAGCAAAAAGGACAACTGACACACTGCCCCCCATGTGTTGGAGAAGGGGCCACCCCTTCCCATTTATGAGCTGGGCTGGTAGAAGAAGAAGAAAAAAAGTTGGGCAGGAAGCAGCCTCTTCAACCAGCAAAGAAACCGTTAGAATCCATCTCTTTGCAGATGCCCAGGCTCTGCCTGCTCCACCCAACCCTGCTATCAAGGACTCTCCTGCTATCAGAAAGCCCTGGGGTACTTGTCCCTAGTTATCAAGGACCTGTGGAAACATTTCTTTAACGGAAGATAAGCACTCTTTTCTTCCTCCCTCTGTCTTTCTCCTTTTGAACTTCTAGCTTCCTGAGCCAAAGGGTTTCTCCTATTTTCTTGGAAAGGAGGTATTTTTCAGCCTGAATTTGAAGTAACTGGTGGATAGTCGGGTAAGGTGGACTTAACATGTTAATTCCCTCATTCACTCTTTCTTCAATACATACTTACTGTGTTTTGTGGTGTCCCACACATTGAACTAGGTGCTTAGGTTCAGTTCAGACCAAAAGGAGGTTGTAGTGATTAGGGGGAGCCAGACACAACCTGACAATCCTAAAATGGGGAATTACCAAATGTGATCTGAATTTGGAGTGAGATTATATAAGGATGGGTCCTGACGTAGTCCGAGGGGTGGGCTGCAGTGGTGTGGGGGGGTCTTCCCTAAGGAAGAAGTGTTTGCCTGAGGGAAAGAGGATATAATAATATACTAGCAGGCATAGTGTCACACACCTGTGATCCCAGCACTCAGGAGGCTGAGGCAGGAGGCTCAATGCTAGTTCAAGGCCAGCCTGGGCTATACAGTGAGACCCTGTCTCAAAAAATCAATAATAAAAAATTAAATTATATGTTAGACTTCACTCTTGTATTCCACGCAGCTGTTTTGGGGGTTAAATAGATGCCTTGGGACCCAGAAGATGCGCCAGTCCTGTTTCCTATACCAAGTCACGATTACACAACCCTTGTGAAGGTTAGGTTGGAAATGACTTATTGGAGTTATAGAGAAGCCAGCATAAACCTGCCAGGACCTCTTTCAAGATTCAGTTCGCTTTGCAAAAGTTGCCAGATAAAAGATATTTCTAGATGGAGGGCCACGTAAGAAATACAAATGGAATATTTTTTAATAGCTTTTCCTTTGCAAGATATGAATTGAGGCACCTCCTGCAATGTGATGGGAGGCTCCGTAGCTTGGAAACGTGAGGAATTGAGCTGACCTTCAGGTGGCCCTGCTGCCTTTGGGAAGGGGCTGGGGCCTGCACAGGCATTAAAGATTCTCTGTGTGTATGAGACTCCCTCTCCCACCTCCACCACCCAGAATGGAGCCCCTGGCTGGCACACTCGCGCTCCTGGATCTGAGGAGGGGCCACATGTGCAGAAGAGGCTGAGTTCCTTTACCCGCAAGGTTTTACATGGTAACAAACTGCACCCTCTTCCCTGTCTTTGGAGCCAAGTGAGTTTCCACAAAGAAAGCTACGCAGGACTCAGGGACTGGTGCTGACTACACAGGCCTAAGTGGGCAGGGAAGCCCATGGAGCACCTGAAGAATGGCTCAGAGCTCGTGGAACTGGTGTCACTATCGTGCCAGGACAGTAAAAGGGCCCATGGATGAGCCCAATAAGCCTGCCAGTTCCCCAATCCAATATATACAATTCTGCATGTAGGAACAGAGGGGCACCTAGGGAACGGTATTTAACTTTTACCAGGCTTCTTTTTGTGTGTAGTGAAATAGATATAAAATGTTGTGGACAATACACACAAAATTTACTATTTAACCACTCCCAAGTGTACCGTTTAGAGACATTAGGCACATTCACATTATTGTGGAACTATCACCGCCATCTATCTCTAGAACTTTATTTTCCCCAAATGAAATGCTGTGCCCATTAAATAATAACTTCTCCCGCCTCCAGCCCACCTTTCTACTTTCTGCCTTTGTAAATTTGACTGCTCTAGATACATCATAAAGATGAAATCAGACAGTGTTTGTCCTTCAGTTACTGGCTTATTCCACTTGCCTTCATGTGTTCAAGGTTCGTCCATGCTGTTGCATGTATTGGAATTTCCTTCCTTTCTAAGATGGAATGATATTTCCTTGTATGTACATGTTACTTTTTTTTAATCCATTCATCTATCAATGGACACTTGGTTGCTTCCACCTTTGGCTATTGTAATAGTGCTATGAATGTGAGTGTACAAATAATCTGTTCAAATCTTTGTTGTCAATTGTTTGGGGTATATGCACAGAACTGGAAAGGCTAGATCACATGGTAATTCTATTTTTAGGTTTTCAAGAAACTGCCATACTGTTTTCATAATGGCTACACCATTTTACATTCCTATCAGCAAGGAATCAGACTTCCAATTTCTCCAAAACTTCATCAACACTTGTTATTTTCTGTTGTTTTTGTTGTTGTTGTAATTGTTGTTGTTGTTTTGGTTTGGGTTTGGGTGCTGGAGATTGAACCAAGGCCTCACCCATGCCAAGCACACACTTTAGCACTGAGCTACACGTCCAATTGCCCCATTCCTTACAATAGCCATGCTAATGGATATGAAGTGGTATCTCATTGTGACTTTAATTTACATTTCTTTAATGATTAGTGAAAGTGAACATCTTTTCATATGCTTATTGGCCACTGGTATATCTTCTTTGGAGAAATATCTATGCAAATTCTTTTCCCACTTTTTAACTGGGTTGTTTGTTTTATGTTGCCCAGTTGTATAGAGCCCCTTCTATGTTCTGGATCTTCTACTTCTTTTTTTAAATTCAGTACTGGGAGTTGAACAAAGGGTATTGGGCATGCTAGACAAGTGTTCTGCCATGGAGTAGCAGCACAGCCACATTTTTTATTTTGAGACAAGGTCTCACTAATTTTCTCTGACTGCCTCTGGCCTCAAACTCACAATCCTCCTGACCTAGCCTCCTGAGGAGTCACAGCACTCAGTTTGTGTTCAGAATCTTAATCTCCCATTAGATAGATCATTTGTAAATATATTATTCCATTCTATGAGTAGCCTTTTCACTCTATCGATAGGACTCTTGGATGCTCAGAAGTTTTTAATTTTGATGTAGTTCAATTCATCTATTTTTAATGTTGTTGCCTATACCTTTCGCTTTATATCCAGGAAGTCGTGAAATCCAATGTCACAAAGCTTTTCCTCTATGTTTTCTTCTAAGAGTCTTACAGTTTTAGCTACCAGATAACTAACAATGATGTTGATGAGCCATCCTCAATACTGTTTCTAGGGAAACCTTCCTCACCAATGTAAAGACCCTTAGATCAGCCAGGCACAGTGGCATACATCTGTAACACCAGCAATTTGTGAGACTGAGGCAAGAGGATCGTGAGTTTGAGGCCAGTGGCAGTCTACATAACTTAGCAAGACCCTGACTGAAAATAAAAAAGGGGTTTGGGGTGCAGCCCAGGGACAGAGCACTTGCAAAGTATGTGCAAGGCTCTGGGTTCAACTCCCAAGTACTGAAAAACAAAATTGTTTAAATAAGACCTCCGGTTCTTTGTGAATACCAGTGTGAATCTAGGATTTGGGCAACTGATAACGTGAACTCGGTATTTAAAGCCTCCAGTTCAAGAGGAAGCACTGAACATCTCCAAATCTACAACAGTATCCAGGCAGCTAACGAAAATGACAATTATGATGTCTCTTCTCCAAGCACTTAAGGCAAAAATGCCCCTCTTGAGGTGACAAGTCTCTGCACACGCATGAAACCAGGAAATCTAATGACGCCCTTAACAAGGCCCTACCGCCAAGGGCTGTGAGAACTCAGAAGGGGATCGTCACCATGAAATTGTGGGACAGGGAGACTCCTGGGGTAAAGATGTAGCTTGAGCTGGGTCCAGGTAGAAAGGCATGATTTGAGAGGCAGGGAGGACTGGGAAGTCCGTTGTACTAACTGCAGTGGTCATCGCCATTTACAGGGCACATAACTGCGTGCCAGGATCTCTGTTCTGCCCACCACATACCTTATTTCAACTACTCTTCCTAGCCCTGCATTTATCATCACAAATGTTGGAGCTCAGAGATTCACCTAAGATTACCCAGAGAGTAATCTTTACCCACCTAAGATTACCCAGAGAGAAGTTGTGAAGTAGAAACTGAAAATCAGTTTTATTTATTTAAAAGCCTCTACATTTAGTCATTCTACTATCCCAGCTTTGAAGCATGGACAAAGAGGAAATCTCAGACAAGGGGAAAAGAGGAAGACAGCACATAGAACTGAGCATGGGCAGATGTCTAAGACGACATAAGCTGGTAGGATACAGAGTTGGATCAACCGAATGGGCAGACATAGGGCACCTTAGGGAAGGAGGAAGGACTTAGCCCTGATCGCCTAGAATGACAGAATTACACCCAGAGCTTCAGCCCCAACCTTCCAGGCCACCCCTTCCATCTAAAAAAAAAATAAGAAAATTGAACTGGACACCACGGCACATGCCTGTAACCCCAGGGACTCAGGAGGCAGAGGCAGGAGGATAGTGAGTTTGAGGCCAGAGGCAGCCTGTGCAACCCAGTGAAACCCTGTCTCAAAATGTTTTTAAAAGGGGGTGGGGGTACAGACCAGTGGCATAGCACCTGCCTAGCATGCATGAGGCCCTGAGCTCAACCCCTAGTACTGCAATTAAAGTGTGTGAGGGGGATTGACACCTCAAGGCAATAGGAATCCCTTGCAAATTCTTTTTTTGCTAGTACTGGAGGTTGACTCCAGGATCTTGCACACACTGAGCAAGTGATCTACTACTGAGCTGACCCCTCAGCCTATTTATTTATTTATTTATTTATATTTTGAGACAGGATCTCACTAAATTGCACAGGCTGCCTCTGGCCTTGAACTTGCGATCCTCTTGCCTCTGAGTTGCTGGGATTACAGGCATGGGCCATTGTGCCCAGCTCACTGCAGATTCTTGAGAAGGGTGGTAGTGAGGGAGAAAATTCTATTCCAGCTGGATTAGTTCAGCAGTGAGGCACATGAGGAGCGGCTGAAGGGAAGCAAAGAAAATCAGAAGAAAGCAGTCAGCAGCAGTTTCTCTGGCTTTTGCTGACAGTTACCTCCCTCAGGAATGGGTCCTTCTGGAGCACTGCGGATAGGGCTCCAGCTCTGCTCCTTCTCACTGAGGTGTGTAACTCAGGAAGAGGTGGAGTAGGGTGTGGGGACAGGTGTCATCAAAAAGATGAGGGCCTTCCCCTGCCAGGCCCTATGCCCTCACCTTCTCCGTCAGTGGCCTGGTGCCAACAGCCCCCTTCTTCCAATGCAAGGACTGTTTGGGGTGTACCATCTCAGCTCGGAAATTCATGACTATGAAGACACAGTGGCCAGGGCAGTCTCCTGGCTCTCTTTATGTTGTGTGCCTTCCCGAACCCAAGGCTGGGCCAGGCTTCTGTGAACCTAGCCCACAGGTCCCTTAAGGGTCGCCATAGCAGGAAAGTTAAGGCAAGAACCACCAAAGCAAGGATGCTGACCTCACCTTCCTTGGGCTGACGTCAAATGTGGCAGAATTCATTATCCATCTATCCAGGCAAGAGGAGCTTGCCCTGATTGACTCTCTTCCTCTGAGGTTCTGTTTGCCTAATTAATTCTAATAATAGCTGCCACCATTGAGCACTTCCTCCATGTTGATCACTGTGCTAAGCGTTGGCATGCATGATCTCATTTTATTCCTATAACACTCTGATGAAGATATTATTATCCCTATTTTGCACAGGGTGACACTAAGGCTCAGAGCTGTTACATAATTTGCCTAAAACCACATAAAGGAGCCAGCACTCAAACATTAGCCCATCTATCTCCAAAGCCTGGGCTTTTAACTGTATAATTCACTGCATTCTACACTAGGGTCCTTGTGAGAGTGGGGCCCTGAAGTGAAGGGTCATGTGTCAGAGCCCCTTGTTTACTGACACATGTTCAGTGTTCCTGGGAGCCAAGAGCCTGATCTCTTTTAAAAACTAAACTCTTAGCTGGGAGCTGTGGTGCAGGCCTATAATCCCAGTGACTTGGGAGGCTGAGGGAGGAGGATCATGAGTTTGAGGCCAGAGGCAGGCCGTGAACTTAGCAAGGCTCTGTCTCCAAATAAAAAATAAAACTGGGGCTGGGGTGCAGTTCAGTGGTAGAGGACTTGCCTAGCATGTGCAAGGCCTGGGGTTCAACTCTGCAGTACTGCCAAACAAAACTAAACTCAACTAAAACTGAACTGTTAGCCGGGCATCGTGGTGCATGCTCATAGTCCCAGCTACTAGGAAGAATGAGACAAGACAATCACTTGAGCTCATGTGTTTGAGACCACCCTGGGCCATATAGTGAGACCTGCTCTCAAAAACAAAAAGAAAAACAAAACAAAGCAAGCAATAAAACACCCCAAACTCTTGGCCCAATCTGAATGGTATCTGGGTCTATATTTTTCTTCCAAAAGTGATGCTCAACAAAGACAAGGGACTTTCAAGTTCCTTCTCCACTTTTACCCAGAGATCATTGTGTAGCCATGCTTTGGCCACAGTAGCAGAGCTGCCATTTGTATATTCATTCATCCAATGAATATTTATTGAGGGCCAGCCAGATGCTAGGCACCTTGTAGGTGCTAAAGATGGAACTGAGACAAGTCAGAAAGAGTTTCTACCCTCACAATATTTCCATTCCCATCAAGAAGGCCAAACGGAAACATAATAATAAAACACTCACAAATGCATAGATAGTAAAGAGGAAGAAGTGATGATAATAGAGAGAGCAGAAAAATGGGATAAGGGGCTAGAAAGTGATGAAAAGTAGGATTTTAAAAGGCCTTTCTGAGGACAGAATGTTCGAACAGAGCCACGAACGAACTACAAGAGCTATGGAACAACGCATAGAAAGAGCAACTCAGGCAGAGGAGAGAGCAGGTGCAAAGACCCTCTAGTAGGAGTCAGCTTGATTTGTTTTAGGGAATAGAACGAAAGCCAATATAGCCGGGCATGGTAGCACACACCTGTCATCCCAGCAACTCAGGAGACAGGCAGGAGGATCATGAATTCAAGTCCAGAAGTAGCCTGTGCAACTTGTCTCAAGGCATACATTTTTTAAAAAGGACTGAGGGTAGCCAGGTGCAGTGGTGCACACCTGTAATCCCAGTGGCTTGGGAGGCGGAAGCAGGAGGATCACAAGTTCGAGACCAGAGGCAATCTTCGTAATTTAGCGAGACCCCATCTCAAAAAGTAAAGAAATAAAAAGGGGGGGGGCTGGGTGTGCAGCTCAGTGGTCCAGCACTTGCAAAGCATGCAAGTGGGAGGCCCTGGGTTCAAACCCCAATACCGCAAAATACATAAATAAATAAATAATAACAAAAAAGGACGGAGGACGGAGGATGCATCTCAGTGCCTTGGGTTCAGCCCCCAGGTACTGTGGGGGAGGAAAGGGGATAAGGAGAAGTTGGCTAGTGTGATTCCAGTAGAAAATATGAGCAAGGGATGCAGGAGAAGAGGTGAGAGGGAAAGTAAAAGCCAGACAAGAGAGCCTTCCAGACCCCAATAAGGGGTTGGAATTTCCCATGTGGGGTCCCAGACACTGGGTGTGTCACTCAGATGTGGCTACCTCATTGTGGCTACAGAGAAGAGAGTGTCTGCAGACACAGAGCACAAAGGCCACTCTGTGTGTCAGCTCACCCTGCTCTGATTCACCTTGAACTTGAAGCACCAAATAAGCTCAGGGTCCAGTACCCAAGAGAGAAGGCAGGAAGGATTTGATGGTGGCCACAGTGGAAGAAGGGCTGGGGTTTAGTTCAGTTGGTGGAGTGCTGCTCAGCACTCTCTGAGGACCCAGGTTCGACATCCAGCACTGCAAAAATGAGAGGACGTGGCAATCCACTCCCAAAGCAATCATGAAACAATCAGCTATTGAAAACCCTATGGGGGTCGCTATGCAATGGACCCCCAACTGGACGGCACCTAACAACACCACAGTGGAAGAAGGAGCAATTGACTCAGTGTGTCTCACCTGCCTTGTCAGTTAGAAGGTTTGAGTTATCAATCTGTATCCAAATATCTGAAAGCTGGAATCTCTTTAAGACATTCCATATGTGACCGTAGAAGCTTCCCTATTTCCATAGAAGCCAGTTTTCTCCCCAAGTTCCTTATCTATTACATTTCACAGAATCCTATAAAACTCTGAGAAAAGTACTCTGAGTAGTCCCAATTCAAAGATATGGAAGCTAAAGTGCAGATAGATTGGGCAACATGCCCAAGATCAATAAAGACAGAGCTGCTACCAGTGAAGCAGGGGTGAGTGACACCCACAAGGGAGGTGCTTTCAAACTCCTACTGCTCCAAGATGCCAATTGTTGTTGCTGTTGTTAGGTGCCATGGAGTCAGGTCCAGCTCATAGGGACCTTATAAACAATGGAATGAAACACTATCCAACATTGTGCCATGCCCAGCACTATTGTCAGTGCTTCACTGCTATACATAGGGTTTTCAATGGCTGATGATTTGGGTGTAGGCTTCCAGGTCCTTCTCCCAAGCTGACAGCACCTGGTACTCCCAGGCGGTCTCCCACCCAAAGACTAACCAGGCCAAACCCTACTTAGCTTCTGAGATGTGACAAGATTTGACACCAAGGTGGTATGGCTATAGACAAGGAGCCAACTAGGCAATTGCATTTCTCAGCCTTTCTCAGGCTTCTACTAGGACAAGCTGTGAGCTTAACGCTGTAAGACCTTGTGGTGGAATTGTGACATTTGGGGGCAGTTCCTTCAGTATTTGGTTTTACCTCTTTTTACAGTTGTAAAAGTAACCTACAAGCATTTGGAAGGAAGAAAATCAGATGAATAAAATCAGGAATGTAGCTGAAGCAGACAAGGTAGTAGGGAAGCAACGAAATTGTCAGTAGCTTTCCCAGGGCCCAAACAGGCAAAGTCCTGCATTTCTGGCTGAAAGCTGGGATCTTCAAGCCTTCTGAAGCCTGCTAGATGCTGCAAACTCACGTCAGCACCTCCTACAGGACCCCAGTCTCATCATTCTTTGGCAGATGTCCTGACTGCCTGGAAGATTGTTGCTTCCTGACATGGTGATGACTGCTGCTTCTGAAAGATGGGGTAAGAGCAACTACTACCCCATTCAGAGCATTTTCTAGACACCATTGCTGTGCAAAGCCATTTTGCACAAATTTATTGTATTGAATCCTATTGAAAATTCCTGTAAGGAGAGCAGGCACCCCAGTGGTTTGACTTTAATGCTGGGTCTATTGAACTTCACAGCTATAGTACTTCTATGTGACAGATATAGAAACTGAAGTTCAGAGAGGTGAAGTAACTTCCCCCAAATCACACATCTAGTAAGCAGGTGAGCTATGTCTGCCTGACTCCTATATTTATTCTCCTAAGGCTCCATTGATGCGGATTTTTTTAAACAAAGATTTATTTGTGGCTCTTTTCTACTGTATAGGAAACCTGATTTATTTATCACTAGGGTTACTAATAGAACTAACTTCTATGAAAACACATCTATCAACTGGCCCTGGAATGTTCTGAAATGAGTTTGGAAGTCAGATGCCTGTGATAACTGAGTGGTTTAAAGAATTTTGTATGCGAGCTGAAACAATATTAAAACAGATCTTTATTTAATGTCACAACTAACAAGGTATATGTTGCAACTTGGCTTCTAATCGTTGAAAAGAAAAGAGATAAATTGCTATTGTTGGCATTTTCTCAATGACATTTGCATTTTCATTTCTAACAGAAGTCCACTTTAGCAAAGGAAAGTAGTCTTAGTCACTTGAAACTGTTCTTCCCTGGAAAATAATTATAAATGTAATAAGCTGAAAAAAAGAATAGAAAGTATCCCCTAGAAAAAAGATAATCCATCTGGGGTCACATTCATCACATGGATTGACTCAGACTTCTTCTGACATTCTTATTCAGGAAAGAAAACTTAGAGAATCTTTAAATTTCAAGGTATTTAAGATTTGTAAGGAGGGAGGGTGGGGTAGGAGGAGGGAATTAAATTTCAATCCCAATTGGCATGGATCAAGAACAGATTTTGTCAACTCTTAAGAACCATTTTATATGTTCAGATTGCCTCATAGCAACTGAATGTCCCTTCTGCATAAGGCAGGTACTGGTTGCTATGTGAAGATACAATAAGGTCATGATTGCTTTAAAATTACTCATAATAAAAACACATTTTGAGATTTGATTCTAAATGTTAAATTTGAGCAATTTAATTGCCCGTTGAATAGAAATGAAATCCCACCAGTAGGCAGTTATTTCCTACAACCACCATGTGTGAAATTGAAATCTTAAGATACCATTTCAAATATGCACCTTCTTGAAGGAAGTCCTCCCCAAAGAGTTGTGAAAGATAAGAAACTGACCCAAAGTCATATGCAGACATGTCTTTTCCTTACACATCTAGGTCAAAGAGGAAGCATATTATTAAAAGGAAACTTTATGCCCCAATGTTGCCATTCTGATGTTCCATCTTGGAATCCAAGGTTATATTTATGGTATTTTAACAACTGACTTGAGCCCCATGGAAAACAATAGCAAGGAAGATGGCAACTCATCGGATTTAATAAAAGCAAACAGATGAACATACAGCATCTGGTAACCAAGATAATGAACATTAGAAGGGAAAAGGTATATATGTTTTGTTTAGGAGTAGCAGGGGGTGTTTGTGTTTTAAAAAACAGGGAATAGTTTTTTAGTTGGAACAGAAAATTTTTATTCTTACCCCCCATTTCACCTTTAAATTTAATTTCAAACTTGTTTAAGTTACCTCAATGATGTCTTTTGCTATAACATAGCAGCTGCCACTTATGAACACTTAATATATTCCAGATGCTTTCCATACAATCAATTTCATATCAATCATTGCCCCCATTCCATTACAAATCTGTACCACACCTTGCATGCATGAACTCATTTCATCCTTACAGCAACCTATGCATTTTATTTCTATCATTCTCACTTTTCAGCTGAGGATCCTGAGAGTTCAAACTTCTGCTGTTAGCCCAAGTTCACAGGTGATAAAAGGTCAGTTAAAAAACAGGCAGTTGGAATCCCACACCACTACTCCACAGGGCCTCCTCAGCTTAATTTTCCTAGATCACACAAGCTGATAAGAGTCTAAATCAAACCCAGGTAGCCCAGTTCCAGAGTCCCAGCTTTTAACTATCACATCAACTGATTGTAAGTAGGTATGAATCATAGCCAATTTGTGTATTTTCATTTCTGGTAGAAATGAAAGTAGAATGGTAGGTTATGTATTTATCACATAATTTAGATTTGCCTAAAAATCCTTGGGATTTTCTTTTTTACATTAACAACATGGTCTGATCAGGAAAATGTCTTTTTATATACTGAAGGTCCAATTTAGACCCAAAGGGACACTGTAGGCTTCCTTTGACCTACAGAAGAGCACAAACATAGATTTTAATTATACCTATTATAGACCTAAGCCTTAGATAGAGGTAAGAAAATGACAAGAGATGGAAATAACAGTAAATTCCAGTTCTACTGGTGAGAAGTCCATGATTTGGTTCTGAACAGGGAAAATGAAGCATCCAGAGATCCACTTGACTTCAACCACCATCTTTCAGGGTGGGCTCATCCAGGCGCCTCAGTGGCATCTCTTTTATTTATTTATTTATTTATTTATTTATTTATTTTACTTTTTGAGACAGGGTCTAAGTTACGCAGACTGCCTCTGGTTTCGAACTTGAGATCCTCCTGCCTCTGACTCCCAAACCACTGGGATTACAGGTGTGCGCCACCAAGCCTGGCCTCAGTGGTATCTTTAAAATGGGAATGAAATGCCCACGACGGTGATTCAGACTGTTCTTACAAAACTATGTGTTCTGAAAGTATTTAGCAGTTTGCTCTTTATGGCATCATAATCAAATAGGCCTCAAATAATATTCCTGAACTCAGACGTTTTCCAGGAACTCTGAGGCCCAGGGGAACCCAAGTTTTTGTCCTTAGGATGGTTAGCTTCCTCCTCTCCCCTTCTGCGTTCCTTCTTGGAACTTGCCCCCCAGCTTGGAAGAGAAACCTGAACCCCTAAATGAGGTCTATCTTCTTTCTCTTTGCCTAACCCAGGGCAAATTAATCTTCTAAGTAACGTTCCTGATCAATGGAAAAGTACTTTCTCTGGTCGGGGTATTACTGGCACTTTACAGAAGGATATCTCTTTGAAAGATGCTGAGGGCGGGAATTCAGCCGCCAGCAGATGGAGAGGAGACCCGGACCAGCGTGGTCCCTCCCAGCCACCCTCCCTGCGAGATTAGCTGCCCCCTGCACGGCTCAGGCGTACCCAGCCCGTGAGGTCCCTGGTCGCATAGCTCTGGTTGCCTATCTGGAGCGCAGCCGCAGCCGCAAGCCCACAGGCAGCCGAGCAGCGCTGTCCGGGGCATCCCCACGCACTGCGACGGTGGACCTTGGACCTCGAACCTGGGACGCGCGCGGGAAAGAGCCTCCACGAACGCCTGCATTTCTGTAGGTGCTTATTTCACATCCTTGTCTTTTCTTGCTTGCTTGAGCTACCGGGCGGTTACTTTCAGCTTTAGTTAAATCAACAGGGAAACGTGGAAGAGGGGAGCCCTAAAGAATGATTCAGTGGCAGCCAGCCTCCTCTCCAAGGAGAGGTGTTCATTGAGCGACTCTCCGTCTCCAACGCTGGCCCCTTTAAGAAACCAAGTCAGTCTTGCTGCTGCTGCTGTTTGTATTGCTAATCCCCAGGAGCCCCATTAAAAAAAAAGGAAGAAAAAGAAAAGGAGGGGGGTACCGGGCAGCTGTCTCTTTAAATGTGATTTCCTTCTATTGTATTTGAATCGTGATCAGGAAAAAGGAAATGAAACCAGAGACAGAGGGAAGCTGAGCGAAAATAGACCTTCCCGAGAGAGGAGGAAGCCCGGGGAGAGACGCACGGCCCCCTCCCCACCCCCAGGCCGCCGCCCCCTCTCTGCCCTCGGCGGCTCCCGGCCGCCACCCGGGCGAAGGTGCGAGGGGCTAGGGGCTGGGAGGCGGGCGCGCACCACTCCCGCGGGCGGCGCAGAGCCGGCGACGGCGCGTGAGCGGGACCGGGAGGCGGCGGCGCGGCGGCGGGACCGGGATGGAAGGTTAAGTCCTAAGCAGCGGTCGCTGCTGCAGCCGCCCGGGGCCAGGCTTCGCGCCCCGGCCCCGGCCTCGGCCGCGGCGCGCCCGCAGCCTAGTGATTCGCTCTCTCTCTTTGGCGTTTGAAGGGAGCGCGGTGACTGTCCTTGAGCGCGGAGGGGCGAGCTCGCCGCCGGAGCGCCGGAGCAAGAGGAGGCGCAGGAGCGGCGGCGGCACCCGAGCACCCGAGGGGGTCCGAGCCCCGGCAGCCAGTCAGCCCCGCGCCACAAAGGGAGCGCCCCCGCCGCCAGGCACGCCGCCTCCCTCCCCAATGTCCTCGGCCATCGAGAGGAAGAGCCTGGACCCGTCCGAGTAAGTGTGGCGCCCCTGCCACCCGTGGTGCCCACGGCCTTGCCCCCCGGAGCGGCGGGGCGGCGGGGCGGCGCGGGCAGCCGGTGAGGGGCTCCCGGTGCACTCCTGCGGCGTGCCCGTGGCCCCCTCTGCCTGGAGCAGGGATCCCCCTTCCTAACGGGTGACTTCAGGGCCACGGAGAGGGACGGGGCGGCAGAAACGGGGGTCGGCCAGGCGCCTCTGAGGGGCCCCCCGGGCTACCTGGGACGCTCCCCAAACCTACCGCGGGCCAGAAAGTTTGCACTGGAGCCGGCACGGGGAGCTCGGAGGCGCGCAGGTGCAGCCCGGGCAGCGGGCAGGGCTCGGTTCTGCTCGCTTTTCCCCGCTCACTCCTTCTCGGCCCCCTTTCTCTTTGTCCATTTGGTCCTGGAAAGGGAGGCATTCCGAGAGGAGGACTCCGGAGTCCCCGAGGGCCCCATTCCCGGTCCCAGGTGGAGCGGCTGCCAGGCACGCGGGTAGCAAGCAGATGAGAGGGCCAATCAGCCTGTCCACCTCGAGCTTGCTCTGGCCTCCAGAGACTTCTAGAGCAGCTAACCCGGAGTTAATCTGGGTACATGTTTACGCCTCCCCTGTGTCCACCGATGGGGGCCTGTGAACCTCGAAAGTTAGTGCCCTATTTTGTGCATAAATGTATCCTTCTGGGGAACAGAGTCCCCATACTTGGCTTTTTTTTTTTTTTTTTTTTTTTTTTTTTTTTTTTAATCATACTCTCAAAAGGATTTGGGGTCAGAGAACCAGAGCTTTAATAACCATGTGCTCCATACGTTTTCTGAGCCTTGCACTGGTTTGGAATGAACATTGCCAACCTATATCCCAGCCCATTCTGTAGTGTTAACGTGGGGGGCAAGAGGGTGTTTAAGGTATCATTTTCCTTCAACGCAAATACCCTTTTAAGAGTCATTAGCTGTCTGGTTTTGAATTTTATCCCTTTGAAGTCTCCACCTTATCCTTTGAAGAGATTTGTTACACAAGACCAAAGGAGCTGTTTAATGACTTGTCCATTTGTGCCTTTAAGAGACATTTGTTCTTTCTTTTCCTACTTTAAAAGAATTGTGCTTTCCTGTTAAACCCCTCCAACCCCCAATTTCAGCCTTCTGTGGTGTTTATTTACCTGAGTTTTACCCTCAGTCACCAGCATAAAAACTCAGCAGGTTCTCATAAAACACAGGAAGTACCACAATCCAGTGAGAATATAAACATCACTCTTCAGTCTTGAAGGTTAAGACATCAGCTCTATAAGGAGCTAGGTTTGTTGTAACAATGTCCAAGCTCCCTTAAATTCTCAGGAGAAAAATAACATTCCTTTAAAAAGAAAAGAAAAGAAAAAGCAGATGTCAATGTAAACAATGGACTTAAAGCATAGTTCACTTTCTAAAAAATAAACCTAGAATTATAATAAACCTAGAGTTAAAGCTGAGCTCTAAGTGTTCAAAGATTGGGCAAGGCCATAGCAATACAGTAAGGAAATGAACTGGATGAATTGGTGCCTAATGCCTTTTCCATCAGCAGAACTTAGTCACTAATCCTTTTATTACTAAGTAAATATGGAGGGTTCAGTTCCTTTAAGGAAGTTTGCTTTTTCCAAAGTTTGTGCTTTTTTTGCACCTGAGGCTAGCAAACCGAAACATCCTAATTTCATAATACTGTAGGTACTTACAGTGGAAGGGCCTCCTACTCCATCTTTCCTTTCACCGTGCTGGATGAAGGCAGGTTCTAAGATGGACAAGCTAGCTAAGAAATTGCTGCAGCACATTTCTTCCCCTCTGTCTCTTGGCAGTTGTCAATCCACACTGAAGTGACACACAGGTGTAACATTCAGGGTAGTTTTTGGCAGAATATCAAATATATTCATTTGAGGGTGAATCCCACTCAATCATTGGCTTGGATTGTCCATCAAAGATAATGTGACATTATCACTAATTATAGAAAGATAGATGGAGCCAGTATCTTATCCTATCCTTCTCTATTTCCTCTCAGGCTCTCACCATATCCCTTTTTGCTTTGTGGTTCTACTGTGGCTTACTACCCTGCCAGGTGCTTCATTGTATGCTTGCTCAAAGCCATCCTGGGTCATTACCATTACATCTCCAAATACAGAGAGAGACTTGGCTAGGTATTCAGAAAGCCAGAATTCATGAACATAGAGATTTTTCTCTACCATGCCGTTGGTGGCCCCTACTGCCTCCCTGTGAGTAACAAGAGCAGTTCATTTTAATTCAAGCACATTTTGCACCAGCTAACTGCAAATTCTCCTCTTTCACAGCTGGTTAGCAGCATCAGTGTCAGGACATCCATTGTGGTCAAAGTTCTATGAGTGTTTTTGAAAGCCCAAAGTAAGACTTTAGGCTATGGAAAGAGAAGAGATACAATTCTGAATTGATGCACTTGAAAAGGCCAAGGGTAGTCATTATTTTTCAGAGGGGAAGATAGAAGTCCTTATGTACAATCTATAGAAACAAAAACTAGTGAAATTTTAAAACTATTTAGGGTCTTAGCTGGGTGTGGTGCCGCTTACTTATGACCCCAGCTACACAGGAAACTGAAGCAGGAGGATAAAAAGTTCCAGGCCAGCCTGGGCAGTTTAGTGAAACCCTGTCTCAAAATAGAAGATGGTGGGGGCTATAGCTTAATGGTAGAGCACCTGTCTAGCATGCAAGAGATCCTGGGTTCAATCCCCTGTACAAAAAAAAAAAAAATTTTTAACGTCTTGATATTTTCCTCTTTTTTTCCCCAGAGAAACTGGCTTGGGCTTTGTATTTTCTTTTTCTAAAGAAGATAATCTTATACTCTATCTGCAAAGCATGAGTTTTGCTTTAGCATTTCTAAATACTCATTGGGGATACTTTATACTTTCCCAGATAAAGTCACCTGAAGTTGTCAGAGTACACTATAAACGCTGATTTCCTGAGTCTCACTGTCCTGAAGTATAATGGGGCTGAGCTTTGTGAGCACAGGCCAATTAGGACACAAGGTCACCTGTTAAAGATGCCAGCTAGAAGTAGGAGGCACAGATTTGTAGCTCCAGGGTACCCAGGAGGAAACTCCTGTTGGGAATTTCACAGTTGGAAGACAGTCCATTTAAAAAATAAAAAATAGATTTTAAAAAAGTAGGTTTCAGAGAGCACTTGTTAATTATTACAAATCAACAAGTATTAAGTTTTCCTTGTCTCCTGTTGGATGCTAGATTCATTCCTTGGCCTTTTTCTCTCAGTGAAGTTATTTTTAAATGTAAAACAAAAGTACTCGGGTTCCAGTGAATGAACAAAAGTCCCTATGCATGGATATTTAATGAAAGAACATATATCTTAGGCTCACTATGAATAAATTGCCTGGATTGAGATTTCTATGTCTGTTTAATTGCCTTCCACTCTCTTTAAGATCATTGTTTTTCCCTCTCTCCTCGCTTTCTTTCCTAAATCAAATTTCTACAAATCAGTTTTGCTGTTGAAAAAATTTCCATGTGAGGAAAGAAAAATCTAATTCATGTACTCTATCAGTTAAACAATGGCCTTAATATCTGGGATTTCCCCCAAGGATTCATTCAGAAAGTAGGTTGAGATGCAGAGCTTCTGTTAAAAAATGAGAATTCCTATTAAATCTAGGTGGAATTTTTATTTTGGAAAGAGAAAGCAACCTAACATAATTTTGATTGTGTTCTCCTTTCTTCCTCACCTCTGTTTTTGCACATTGGAAAAGGCTTAAAGTAGGCTGGCACTTGAATTCAACAGAGAATTTGCAGGTTTTTAGCACTACGGGTCCTCACATGGCCAGACAGCAGGCAATGCTTTTGGTCCCAAGTGCTTCCACCCACCCGGGTTAGGCAGTGCCTTGGGTCTGGGGTACAGGAGGAGGAAAAAGAGAAGAAACCAAGTAGAGAAGATAGGGAAAGAGGAGAAGATGAAAGAAGTGGAAGATCAGAGATACCTACAGTGGTGCCGGGCTGTGGGTAGAGGTCTAGCGCCACCTGCAGGTACCTTGGATGCTTCTTGGTCCCTGTGTTTACTTGGACGATTTAGGCGGTAGGGTCTAGCTCTCCTGTCTTAACCATGGTTGGCTGAGTCTCTGCAGTCTACACCTAACGATGTGCTGACCTGTCCCTTCTTATATTGTGGGAAAGCAACAGAGTGAGGTTACCTGTTGGGCCTAGAGCGATTGCTGGGCCCTGGCTCTTGTCCCACCAGTGAGCTTTTCCCTAATGCTCAGCCTCCTCCCCAGGGAACCAGTGGATGAGGTGCTGCAGATACCCCCGTCCCTGCTGACATGCGGCGGCTGCCAGCAGAACATCGGGGACCGCTACTTCCTGAAGGCCATCGACCAGTACTGGCACGAGGACTGCCTCAGCTGTGACCTGTGTGGGTGCCGGCTGGGCGAGGTGGGGCGGCGCCTCTACTACAAGCTGGGCCGGAAGCTGTGCCGGAGAGACTACCTCAGGTACCTTCCCGGCACCCCTGGGGCACATCTGGGTCTGGGGATGTGGCTCCCACGTACCTGCCCTTGGAGCCTCAGCCGTCCCTGCAGAGAGGCTGTGGGCCCTTCTCTGCCAAGGTCAGGTTCTCAGAGGCACGGCTCTGGGTGGTAATTCGTGAATGTTCTCAAAGGCAAGGAAAAGATGAACATGAAATTCAGAATAGGGATGAAATTCTGGGGAACAGGCCCAAGGGTAGGGTGGGGAGGGTACACAGAAAGTATCTTGGGAACTGGGGGGTGTTCTCATTGATAAGTTTGGGGGTAGGTTCTTAAAAGCTCATTTTAATGCTTCAAAAATATATATCTATATGTTATGTTCTTTTGTATAACTCCAATATTATGTGATGAGACCCTTTAATATAAAAAGCACGTTTTTGCCGTGGAGCTCCAAGCATTGACTCTCATAGTAGGAAGACAGTGTTCAACAGACATGAGGACCAAAGCCTTGACGTCAGAGGAGGTTTGAGTCCACTATTGCTTAGTAGCTCTGTGACCTTGGGCAAGGTGCTTAACCTCTGAAGGCTTCAATCTCCCCATGTGTCCAGTAGGGACAATAATAGTAACTGCTTCCAAGGAAGTGAGGAGGATGAAATGGAGTAATACATGGAAATCACTTGGCTTGGTACATGAGTATGAAATAGATTTGAGCTGCTTTTATAACTGATCCTCATGACAGTGTCACAAGTAATTTTCCAATGTAATGGGTAAGGCAATGAGAGTGGAAGGGTAAAATAGGAAGTCTTCAAGGGCTAGTGAGACGGAGATGAGGCCGTCTCTCCTGACCTGGGGCGTCGTGCTGGCCATGTGAATGTTCTGGCACTCGATGAGTACCTTTGCCTGGAATGTTCTAGCACCTCTGGTTTCATATTAGCTGCTGTGGAGGTAACTCTGTGCCCTCTACTGTCAGATCACTCAACTGTGTGGCTGCCAGTTCTTTGCCATCTTCCAGTGGCAGAGAGTCCATGGAGCATGCACCCCTAATACGCTAGGACCATCCAGCCTGTGGAAACGTGTTTAGACTTCAGTGCCCTTGGCTGCGAGGGCAGCTCTTCCTTCCAAGGCTTCCCCTTAGAGCATTACATGTGCAAAAAAATAAAAACCAAACCTGAAGTTAATTCCATAGCAAAGGAAGCTTATTTTTTTTTACCCCAAAACTGAGAGAATTACGTTCCCCCCTTAAATTTCTTGATAAAGTCCTTAAAAATTTAGTAGTTCTGAAAAAAATAAATAGGTAGGGCTTTTCAATGATCATGACTATAATTTTGTTGGCTTTTCTCTCTTTTTTTAAGTCACAAGAAAATAGAACCAGGATAAATACAGACCTGGTTTTGCTTGCTCCCAGTCTGCCAAATCAGTCAGAAAGCAGACGGGTAAACGATTCCCACTGGGCCCCTGACTACATCCCTGTCGAATCATTTGAATCTTATTAAATGAAGTCGGATACAGTAAGGTCAAAAGAGCTGGGTTTCTCCCTAGCTCTACGGTTTTATGTAACATTCAAGAATAAAACCAGTGCTGCCTGGGCTTGTTAATCTTTTCCATTTTCAAAAAGGAGAGAAAAAAAAATAGTCTGGGAGAACCCAATGTTAATTAACTTGTGTCTTGGTGACACAAAATAATTCTTCTCCCTGCTACATTCCCAGGCAACATGTTAATTAACTCTGCATTAGGGCAGGCGTTCCAAGACATCCTTTAATATTTATATTATTGTTATTAAAATGGGCAGTAGAACGCTTAGGACGTGACACCTCTTGACAGAGGAGAAAATTTGTTTTTTGCCTCAAGAGATGGTCTTTTAAGCTATGGAGTTGTTTATTCCCATTCTTGGCATATGTGGTGGCATCTTTAACAAGGCAAGCTGGAGAAGTGACTCAGTGGGGTCCCGTCACTTTTCCCCTTACAATAACTTCCCCTCATTAGGATTTCTAATGGCTGACTTGCCTGTTACAGACATTTCCAGACATTTAGCCTCAAATATTCATGAGATGCCCACCATCCAGAACCTAAACATACTGCTGTTGTATTGTATCATTGGAAACGCAGCAGCTACAAATGTCAGTGCCCAGCCTAGCTCCCCTTGGATTCAGTTATTAATATTATTTTTTAACCAATTCTCGTGTGCTGCAATCCCCACTCACCTGTGGTTCTACTGACAACAGCTGGCATCTGCTGTTGGCCCATCCAATTACAGCCACAAATATGCCAGCCCTCACCAGACCCTGGTATTGAAGACACACTGCAGAAGTCCCAAAGCCTTGCTGCCTTGCCTGGAGCCAGGGCAACTTGGAGATGTGACTTCTACTCCAGAAGTCCCCGGGCACCAGAACAAAGCGCCCTCTGAGTCACTGCCTGAGCCTGCGTGTAGGTTTGGCTTCATCCCTTCCTTCCAGTTTCCCCTACTGCTTTCCTTTCAGAACATCCTTCATAAATCAACCACACATAAATCCTCACTCCTTCAGGGTCTCCTAGGATATCCAGCCCAAGGCACCATTTTTTGTTTTGTTTTGTTTGTTTGTTTGTTTGTGGTACTGGGGATTGAACCCAGGGCCTCGCACTTGCATGGTCTGCAAGTGCTGGACCAATGTGCTGCACCCCCAGCCCATTTTTTTACTTTTTGAGACAGGGTCTTGCTAAGTTACACAGACTGCCTCTGGTCTCAAACTTGTGATCCTCCTGGCTCCGCCTCCCAAGCCACTGGGATTACAGGCATGCGAACCAAGCCTGGCTCCAAGACACCAATTCTTGGTGCCAGAGGTTAATATTCAAGTTAAGTGTCAAGTCCTGGTTTATTTTTAGCACTATTAGAATCTCACCTGCATCCGTAGCCCTGTGGCATCCAATCCTGTCAGATCTCAGAAGCTAAGCAGGGTCAGGCCTGGTTAGTACTTGGATGGGAGACCACCTGGGAACACCAGGTGCTATAGGCTTGGGAGACGGACCCGGCAACCCACTCCCAAAAATCAATCCACCATTGAAAACCCTATGAACAGCAGAGAAGCGCTGACAGTAGTGTTTCGCCTGTTGTATGTAGAGTCACTGAGTCAGATACTGACTTGATGGCACCTAACAAGAACAACAACAACATTAGAATCTCAGAGTACCTGAGTCGCAAGGAGCTTCTGGGGTCTTTTCTTCCAGTGTCCCTGCTTAACAGCCTAACACACCAGAAAGGAGATGTCATTTGCTCAGGTCACCTGGCTAGTTAAAGGTAATGCTGGAACCTGAACTTGTCTCCCAAATATTGGTCCTTTCTTTCATTAGCTGCCTAATGTGTTGTAATTTACCCCCTGGCTTTCCTTTAATAAGCTCCCTCTTTTCTTAAGGATCTCACACCACAGGCTGTTGGATTCATTCCGTGTACAGTTTTCTCAGTCATACATCTTTGCTCAGCCCCAAACTTACTGAACAGTCAGAGCACCAGAACTCTCTTTCCACTCTGTGACCTCCAACTCGGCAGTTTCCCACAGTTCCACCATCTGCTCCGGTGGGATAAAATGTTCTCCCCGACTAATGAGTTTGCTTCTGGGCAGCGCTCTGAAATCACTCAGAGACCTTCCATTGGAAAGCAGGATTCTGAGGGAGACAAGCTGGCCCTGGCACTAACAATGAGCTCTCTACTCCCAGACCACCTCTTGCAGGCCATTCGTTTGGGCCAAATGTCGCAGCATTTGGCAGCTGCCTGCATGTCCCCTACAACCTCTCAGAATGCACCAACTGATTCTCTCATTTCCTGAAGTTAGTAAAAACTTCTAATAAGGACAGGCATTTACCCAAAACTATCCTAAAGGTTCCATGAGGAAACTAACTACCTGCTAACAAGCTGTGTTACCAGCTCCCAGGGAAAATGACCCTGCAGCAAGCCTGGCAAGGTGGGGGATAAGCCTGAGATGTGTTCAAACACAGCCAGTATTGGTCCAGTGCTTGCCTTTCGGAGCTCTGACGCGCCCCCAGGTTATGCTGAGTGAGGTAGATGCCATGAGGGCTGCTGTTCCCCTCAAGGAAACCAAAGGCTAAGCCACTCAGTGTCACACAGCTGGTCTGAACTATGAGGCTATGTCTGGTAGTCCCGGAGCTTGTGTTATTTCACTCTTTCGGGCTCATTCTCACACTTTAGCCTGCTTCAGAGTCATTAACACAGATGGCTGCCCCATTTCCCAGTGTCTTCACCAGGGGAGGGCTGAGGATTTGCATTTCTAACATGTTCCTGGGGGGTGCTGGTGCTGCTAGTTCCCGGATCAGCTCTTTGAGAACCACTGCCCTGACCCCTACCAGGTTGCATCTCCCATCCCAACACTGTATATTCTTCAAAATAGGTGGATAATGCACTGATTTACATTTATGATTTACATTTGACTTACAAGAGACTTGATTGGGATGTGAGAAGGGAGGTTACCCCAGAGACTTATGGCAAGAGAGTGGTGGGGTGCATGAATGAAGATCTTACATTCGTCTTGGAGAGATGCTGTGTGTCCTGTGGGTCTCTGAGGCACGATTAACCATGTCTCTAGTCACACTCCCTGTCACCTGACAGCTGAGGCCCCAGTGAATGGTCATGTGGAGATGGGCTTCCAGGTTGGGGGAGAATTCAAGGCCTATCTCCCTGTGGGTGGAATTAGTGGAGTTGACTTGGTCTGGTAGAGGTGGAAACCTCAGAAAGATGCCATTTTATTGCATTCCTGGTTGGTTTCCCCTCAAAGAGGCCCCCAGGGCCTGATTCCAGGTCCTTTTCCACAGTGAAAGTTCTCCTAGGAGGGGACACATACTGCATGCCTAGACCCTTATCACAAGTCACTTTTTCTGGATCTCTTCCACAGCAGAGGCCTGGGGCAGCCTGGACGAATGGGGATGGTTGCTGAAGTCAGGGAGGGAGCTCAGGGAATGGAGAAGGAATGCCAAATAAAATGCCACAGTGTCACCCAGCCTGCCCTCTGCCTTCTATGAAAGACTCATGGGCCATTCTTTGGGCCCATGTGTTTTGTTATTGTTGTCGTTTTCTCCAGTCCTCGGGGGTCTGAACCCAGGGCCTTGTGCCAGGCCAATGCTCTACCACTGAGCTGCCCGCACGCCCCTTTTTAATTCCTTTATTTTGAGCCAAGATCTTGGGAAGTTGCACAGGCTGCCTCTGGCCTCAAACCTGTGATCCTTCTTCAGCTTCCCAAGTAACTGGGATTATAGGCATGCACCACTGTGCCCGTCTAGGTCCACCTTTTTCTAGCTTCCTGGCATCCTAGAAGCTTAACCTCAATAGATTCTACCACCAACACCTTTCTTCTGATATTGTCTCTGCCCCTGTATCTTAGCTTTTCTCTCTTCTTCCCCAGGCTTTTTGGCCAAGATGGTCTCTGCGCTTCCTGTGACAAGAGGATCCGTGCCTATGAGATGACGATGCGGGTGAAGGACAAAGTGTATCACCTGGAGTGTTTCAAATGTGCTGCCTGCCAGAAGCATTTCTGTGTAGGTGACAGATACCTCCTCATCAACTCTGACATAGTGTGTGAACAGGACATCTACGAGTGGACTAAGATCAATGGGATGATCTAGGCCAGAGGCCCCGGCATCTCTGGGGAGATGTTCACTGAAGACACTGTCTCCATGGGGTCTTTACTCTTAGGCACTTCCGGGGACTCTAGGGTGGAGTTAGGCATTTCTTAGGGGATGGTAAACCCTTATTGGGCACCAAGACAGCATCCAAGTGACATAATGCAAGGGCTAAAAATTCAGTGTGACAAAAAGACTAGCCCTCAGAACTTATGATCACAGCCTATCCATGATAACTGACAGGATTAGTGGGAAGAAGGGACATTTGGGGGCCAGCATGTACTGTGCCCTCAGATGGGATCTCCCATCTGCAGATGGGAGTTGTCACGTAAAGACTTGGTGTGACTTTGCCACTTGTGAGCCAGAGATGTGCAACTGATTTCTTTTCTTCCTGGCTTTTCTAACAGCCCTGTTCTAAACACTTGTCCTCCATATATGGTAAGGACAGAGAGGAGAGTGGCCATCCTCCTTATCTTGGCCACCATCCCAAGGCCTAAAACTTTGGACCCCAGGGAAACTGCATGGAGACACATTTCAGTTGGGAATGGAAACCCTGTCTTTTCACTGAACAATTATTTAAAGCAGTGCCAATAAAGCTCTGTTTTTTAGACACCTTCGTTTTGAGGTGAGGAGTTCCACAGATTGTTTCTATACAAATGTAAATCATAAAAAATCAAAGTTGCTCAACTATTTTATTATCTTAGATTATATCAAAGTATTTGTTGTGCGTAGTTAAAAAAACTCTGAAGACTTAATAAAAATGACCAACTAAAATGCAGTGTTCTTCATTTGATAATGTCTTACAATTTGGAATCACAGGGGAATGGTTTTCTTTTTCTATTGTAAAGGGGAAGTAAATAAGCGATTTACTACTAGGTCAAATAAAAACTCCATTTATTGTAAGGGTTTATATGAAGCTTATATAGCTTTCAATATTACTGGAAATTATATAACAGGTCATCACGTAGCTCAGAGGGATGTAGAATAATTAAATTGTTATTGTAAAATGTGCATTTCACTTCAGCATTATATGGAGTGAGTGGAAGGCAGCAAGCTCATTGCCTTTGGGAAACTTGTAACCTAGAAAGCACACAAATACATAAAACAGATTCCCTTTGGGAGAGAAGGTAATTACCTAGCTTGAAATGTGGCAAAGATGCTGAGCTTGACACTTCGATTTTCTAAGACGTGTGTCTCAGGGTGTTTTATGACAAGTGATTAAGAGGACCTTACTTTGAGGATTTAAAGCAAGCACCTTGGCTTGTTTCCCTCCAACCCAACCCAGCCATGAACTGACTCCGAGCGCCACCTGCTGGTCACCACCTCTCAGCCCGCTAGCCCAAGAATGTTCCAAGAAGGACAAACTTCCATGAAAGTGACACTGAATTATTTCATAAGACTACTAGCAAACACTGAGTCTAAATGTGTTTAATTATCGAGATATCAGGAACATGCAGCTAAGGCTACCGTTAATTAACTGTGAGATTCCTTTAAAATCGCCATCACTAAGTGGGTTTTTTTTTTCTCTTCTAGAGGAGAAATAATGAAGTGATGTCCCTCTTGGCCTATAAAACACTAGAAGTGGCTGGGAAATTTGACAGCTTAAGGTGCCCTACTTAAAACAAATCCAATTATATTACATCCCAGCTCAGATGGTGACGAGGTGCTGCTGGGGAGGGTATATTCGCTCTAACTCAACGATTCTCAAACTGCAGTCCCTGAACTGGTGGTGTCAGCATCACCTGAGAACTTGATAAAAACACAGATTAATGGACCCCTCCTCTGACTCACTGAACTCAGAGGTGGGGCCCAGCAATCTGTGTTTTAACAAGCCAGGGTGGGGATTCTGACTCATGCTGGAGTTTAAAAATGGCTACTTAAAATCATCCCCCCAGCTAGGAAGCTTGTGCATGCTAAGTCATTGATGGTTAGTACTTGACATAAAGGTTAATCACTGAGTAACTCTTCCCCATATAGACAATCATTTATCCATAGGCCCTTTACATATTATTCTCTCTCAGTTAACAGTTGTCTTGTGCTTTATCCGCCAGATCAATCATAATTCAGTCCACTATTTTTAGCCATAACAATAATAATCTTAGATTTTAGCTAATATAATTATAATCCATGTGTATGTACACACACACACACACACACACACACACACACACACACTCACACTCACACACAAATGTTTTTGTTGTTTTGAGACAGGGTCTTGCTATGTGGCCCAGGCTGGCCTCGAACTCACTGTGTAGCCAAGGCTGCTTTCCAACTCCCAGTCCTCCTCTCTCTACCTCCTGAGTGCTGGGATTACAGGTGTTTGCTGTTATGCCCGGTTATAACCAGTTGTTACTGTTAGGTGCCATCAAGTCGAGTCAGACTCATAGCAAGCCTATGTACAACACAGTGAAACACTTCCCAACACTGTGCCATCCCCAACACTATCGTCAGTGCTTCTCTGCTATTCATAGGGTTTTCAATGGCTGATTGTTTCCAGAATGGATTGCCAAGTCCTCCTCCCTAGCCTGCAGCCCCTGGTATTCTCAGGTGCTCTCCCACCCAATGACTAACCAGGCTGACCCTGCTTAGCTTTAGAGATCAGGCAGGATTGGATGCCAGAGTGCTGTGGCTACAGACATAACTAGTCTTAAGGAAAAATAAAATGATCCTTGCCTTGGAAAAGTAAACTTTATTGCTAATCCCAATTTAAGATTGAAGAAATTAGCGAAGACCCTCACCGTCCTCAGCAAAGCAACAATGGGCCCTTTCCATTTGGCAATGGTGCCATCTTGCAGAATCATAGATGCACACGCACAGTCTTTGTAGCACATCACCCTCAGTGCCAAAATGTCTAACCCACAACTGACGTGAGAGGAAAAACATGTAAAAATACTTCAAGAGGGACCAACTTCCAGAGTATCCCTTGGTGGTCCTTGCCTGAATATGTTACCCTATGCCTTAGACTTACTCAATGGTACCTAACAACAACAACAACATGCCTTAGACTTAGTGTTAGGAAAGCCAGGCACCTGCTCCCTTCCCTGGTCCATGCCTTGATTCAGCAGTTTGCTAGAAGAGTTTGCTTCCTCTCACCTCATTAGTGTGGTCTTCTCTGCGTCAGTTTCCTTTCATTGCTCCTTTAATAGAACCAGTACTTCTCAGGAAAACTTGGACTCCTATGAAGTTAAAATAGAGTGATGGTTAGGAGCTTTAGCAAATGAAGTCTTCGATTTGAATTACAATCACAGACTTGGCTTAATAAACCTTTGCATAACACTTCCCAGGTGCCAGACACTCTTCTAGGGCTTTACAACTATTAACTCCTTGAATCCATGTAACAGCCCTCTGTGGCAGTTTCTGCTTATCATCACCTGCATGGTACTGCCAAGGAAACTGAAGCCCAGCAGGCTAAGCCACTTGGCTGAGGTCCTCCGGCCAAAAAGTAGCAACAGCAGGCATTAACCAAGGCTTTGTCTCTTAATCCTGGGCTTGGCTGCATGGTCAATCTCACCTCACAGCACAGGTGCTTTACAAAGCAGGGAAAATCAATACCATTCTCCAAGATCAGAGCATATTTGAGTTTAGTCAAACCAGAAACATAAACAAAGCACAATAATGCAAAATTAGCAAATAATAAAAGATATGTGGAAAGTACAATAAACACGGAGAGAATAATAACATTAGCTCAAGGGTTTTTAGGTGCCCTCAAATCAGTGTCCAATTCATGGTGACCCTAAGCACAACAGGCAAAACACTACTGTGTGAAACACTATTGTTGGTGCTTCTCTGCTATTCGTAGGGTTTTCAATGGCTGATTGATTTTTGGGAGTGGGTTGCTGGGTCCTTCTCCCAAGCCTACAGTACCTGGTGTTCCCAGGAGGTCTCCCATCCCAGTACTAACCAGGCCTCACCCTGCTTAGCTTCCAAGATCTGATGGGATCGGCCACAGTGGTATGACTGCAGGCAGCTCAAGATTAGCTGTCTGGAATAAAGAGGTGACATTTGAAATGGCCCTGGACCTGGAAAGAGCTAATATGTTGTTCTTGTTAGGTGCCGCCGAGTTGAGTCTGACTCATAGCGACCCTATGTACAGCAGATCGAAACACTTTCCCATTCTGTGCCAGGCACATGATCTTATTTATGTTTAAGCCCATTGTTGCAGACATTGTGTCAATCCATCTGGTGGAGGGTTTTCCTGTTTTCATTGACCTGCCACTCTCCCAAACATGATGTCTTTCTCCAGGTATTGGTCTCTCCTAACTACATGTCCAAAATATGTAAGACACAGTCTGGCCATTCTTGCTTCCAAGGAGCACTTTGGTTGCACTTCTTCTACTACAGATCTGTCGGTTCTTTTGGCAGTCCATAACATATTAAATAGTTGTCTCCAACACCATAATTCAAAAGCATCAATTCTTTTCCTGTCTCCCTTGTTCAATGCCCAGCTTTCACAACCATATGATGCAACTGAAAATACCATGGCATGAGTTAGGCACACCTTCATCTTCAATGTAACATCTTTACTTCTCAATACTCTTTTGCCACAGCTTTTCCCAAAGCAATGCATCTTTTGATTTCTTGACTGCTGCTTCCACGGGTGTTGATTGTAGAGCTAAGAAAAGCAAAATCATGGACAACCTCAATCTTTTCTCCATTTACGGTGAAGTTTTTGTTTTGTTGATGTTCAGTCACAATCCATAATGAAGGCTATGATCTTTGGTCTTCATCAGTAAATGTTTTAAATTCTCTTCATTTTCAGCAAAAGCAGAGTTGTGTCATCTGCATAATGCAGGTTGTTAAAGAGTCTTCCTTCAATCCTAATTCCATGCTCTTCCTCATAAAGTCCAGCTTCTTGGATTATTTGCTCAGCATATAAATTGAAGAGATATGGTAAAAGTACACTGCCCTGACATACACCTTTCTCAACTTTAAACCAGACAGTGTTTCCTTGTTCTATTAAAATAACTGCCTCCTGGTTGATGTACAGATTCCTCATGAGTACAATTAGGTGCTCTGCTATTCCCATTTTTCAAAGTGTTATTGATAATTTGTGATGATCCACACAGTCAAATGCCTTTGCATAGTGAATAAAATATAGATAGACATCTTTTTGATATTCTCTGCTTTCGGCTAATATCCACCTGACATGAGCAATGATGTCCCTGGTTCCCCGCTGTCTTCTGAATCCAGCTTGATTTTCTGGCAATTCCCTGTCTATATACAGATGCAGTCACTTTTGAATGATCTTTAGTAAAATTTTGCTTGTGTATAATATTAATGGTATTGTCCAATTAGTACCCACCTTCAGTTGGATCCCCTTTTTTGGGAATAGACACAAATATGGATCTCTTCCAATCAGTTGGTGAGGTAGCTGTTTTCTAAATCTGTTGGCATAACATGTTAGCACCTCCAGTGCTGCATCTGTTTGTTGAAACATCTCTATTGGTATTCCATCAATTCCTGGAGCCTTGGGTTTTGCCAGTTCTTTCAAATGAGCTTCCACTTCATCCTTCAATACCATTGATTCCTCTTCATATGCAACCTCTTGGAATGGTTGGTCATCTACCAATTCTATTTTGTATAATTACTCTGTGTATTCCTTCCATCTTCTTTTGATGTTTCTTGCATCACTTAATATTTTCCCTGTAGAATCTTTCAGTATTGCCACTCAAACTTGAATTTTTTTCTTCACTTCCTTAAGTTTGAAAAACACATAGTGTATTGTTCCCTTTGGGTTTTCTGCCTCCAGCTCTTTGTACATGTCATTATAATATTTGTTTTTGTCTTCTTGAGCTGCCTTTTGATATCTTCTGTTTACATCCTTAACTTCATCATGTCTTCCTTTTACTTTGGCTGCTCAACATTCAAGGGCAAGTTCCAGTGTCTCTTTTGACATGTAATTTGGTCTTTTCTCTTTTTCCTGTCTTTTAAATAACCTTTTGCTTTGTTCATGAACAATATCTTTTATGTCATGCCACAACTTGTCTGGTCTCCTGTCATTTGTGTCTAATGCATTAAACCTGTTCTTGAGGTGGTCTCTGAACTGAGGTAGGATATACTCAAGGTCATATGTTGGCTCTTATACACTTATTCAACTTTTCTTCAGCTTTAGTTTGAACGTGCATATGAGAAGTTGATGGTCTGATCCACAATCAGCACCTGGTCTTGTTCTGACATTTGATACAGAGCTTTTCCATCTTCTCTTTCCACACATGTAGTCAATTGGTTCCTGTATGTTCCATCTGGTGAAATCCATGTGTGTAGTCACCATTTATGTTGGTGAAAAAATGTATTTGCAATGAAAAGGACATTGGTCTGACAAAATTCTATCATGCGATCTCCAGCATCATTTCTTTCACCAAGGCCATATTTTCCAAATACGGAGCCTTCTTCTTTGATTCCAACCTTTGCATTCCAGTCACCAGTAATTATCAGTACATCCTGATTGCATGTTTGATCTATTTCAGATTGCAGAAGCTGGTAGAAATATTCCTTTTCTTCATTTGTGGCCTTAGTGGTGGGTGCATAAATTTGAATAATAGTCATATTAACTGGCCTTCCTTGTAGTCATATAGATATTATTCTACCACTGACAGCATTGTATTTCAGGACAGATCCTGAGATGTCTTTTTTGATGATGAATCCAACTCCATTTCTCTTTAGTTTATCATTCCCAGAATAGTAGACCATATGATTGTCTGACTCAAAATGGCCCATGCCAGTCCATTTTAGCTCACTGATGCCAAGAATGTCAATGTTTATGTGCTCCATTTCTCTTTTAATGATTTCTAATTTTCCTAGATTCATACTACGTACATTCCATATTCCAATTATTAATGGATGTCTACAATTGTTTCTCCTCATTTTGAGTCATGCCACAGCAGCAGATGGAGGTCCCTGGGCCTTTACTCCATTTCTTTCATCATGGTAGACTCTAGTTTGTGGAGGCAACTCTTCCCCAGTAGTTTTTTCAGTGCCATCCAACCTGGGGGGCTCATTTTCTGGCACTATATCTAACAGTGTTTCCTTGCTATTCATAGGGTTTTCAATGGATAGTTGTTTCAGGAGTGGTTCATCAGTGCCTACTCCCTAGTCTGTCTTAGTCTGGAAGCTCAGCTGAAATCTGTCCACCATGTGTGACCCCGCTGGTATCTGAGATACAGGTGGAATAGCTATTTTTATTTTATTTATTTATTTATTTATTTATTTATTTATTTATTTATTTATTTATTTGCAGTACTGGAGGTTGAACCCAAGGCCTCACACTTGCATGCTCTGCACGTGCTGGACCCTGAGCTACATCCCCAGCCCAGTTTTTTACTTTTTGAGACAGGGTCTCACTAAATTCTGCAGACTCACTCTGGTCTCGAACTTGGGATCCTCCTGCCTCTGCCTCCTGAGCTGTTGGGATTACAGGCGTGTGTCACTGCACCCAGCTAGGTGACATAGCTTTCAGCCTCGTTACAACACACAAGCCCCCACAACGTGGCAAACTGACAGACGTGTGGGGGAGAGCTAGTATAGGCAAGAGCAAAGCCTCAGAGACCCTGAATGGCAGGGCAAGTCTGCAAATGACCCTAGTGTCTGTGGGTGGAAGTTTAGACATTGGCTGCAGAGGGGCTGGGACCCACCTGTGAGGAGTTTAAAAACCAGGACATACATGGCTACCACTGTGGCTCAGTGGTAAAGGGCTTGCCTAGCATGCATGAAGCCCTCGATTTGAGTGTCAGCACTGAAAAAAATATCTGATTCTGTCACTTTCTGGTAATGTTACCTTTAATTCTTGGTTTCCTCACAGGCTGTTATACAAGGTCTAGGCCCAAGTGAACATTGTTAACCTCTGACATGACCTTGGACACTCAACTCAAGCCTCTCGTCAGGGGGTCTCCCCAGTCTCTCCAGTTGCAGCCACTTACTCAGTGGCTCTCAGACTTTAGTGTTGATCCCAATACCTAGGAAAGGCCAGTTCGAGGCAGGCTCCTGAGCTGAACTTCAAATCCATACAATCAGGGTCTCTTGTGTGAAGCCCAGCAACATGTTCATGAGCAATACCCCTTCCTTTACTGTTACTGCTTGTGTAGGTTGTTCCCTGACTTCACTATGATATTGCTGCTAAGCTGGGTGCAGTAGCACACACCTGTAGTCCCAGTTACTCAGGCTGAGGCAAGAGGGTCATTTGAACCCAGCAATTCGAGGCCTACCTGGGTAACATCATGAGACCACATTGCAAATACATACATACATACATACATACATACATACATACATACTAACAAAAGACAAGAAATTTCTACAAAACCCCAAGTTCCACAAAGGCAAGGCACTGTCTCTCGCTCATCTTGGTGTTTCCAGACCCTTGCCGTTGCCTACCACATGACAGACACTGATTTGGTTTTGAGGTGATTTTTAACTCTCCTCCAAGCTTCCACATCACTTATTGCCTAACTTACTTTCTTTGCTTCATTTTCAACTCTGTGCTTTACTTTAAAACTTCATATACAAAGAAGGCCTTATCTCAAAATAGCATAGCACAGGCTTAAGAGCTGTGGTTACAGCCTTCTTCTGTCACTTATAAGCTGTCGCACCTTAGGCAAGTGACTTTACCTGTCTGGGCTTCAGTTTCCTCAGCAGGTGACAATAAATAGAAAGTGCCACAGAGAGCTGTTGTGTGGATTTGAAGAGTTTATATTTATAAAATGCCTAGATCTTTACCATCACTGACGCCTTTAGGTCAGTGTTACACATATGGAAAAGAAGGAATAAATATCTATTCGATGAATAAGGAAGAGGAGGTCTGGTGAGTCAATACATAGGAGAGGTGAGGTTTTCCACAATCTTGTAACTAAATAGCAGTCAAAATCAAAACAGGGAGCAAAGCCTAGGAATTTGCAAGGTGGGAACAAGAGAGAGCACAATAATCCTGGAACACCTTGTTATGTCAGAAAGTAATGAAGTGCTTTAAAAAAACGCTATTGCAAGGGCAAAGGAGCCAGATTAAAGGGGCCAGATTAAAGATTGAGAGCCCCTTTAGGATAATTAGGATAATTAGGATTTAGGATCTAGGATAATTTGATGATAAATGTCATTAAGGGCAGCAATGACTTATAAACCATTGGGGTGGGGGGAGAATTCATGAATTCCTATTGACAGTAAATAAATGGAATAGAAGGGAGAGTTCGTGCTTACAGGAGAATCTTGAGGGCCAAGTGGTAAATGTGAAGAGATGTGGGAGTTGAAAAACTACCATTTTGCCATAATCACAGTGAAGATTGAATGGAGAATCTTCAACAGACACTAAATTTCAACAGAGAAACAAAGAGCAAGTATGAATATTTGGATGGTCTTAAAGTTCCTTCCATGTATTGCTTAGTAGTTGCAAGGGGGAAAAATAGTAATTTAGCAACGGAGAAATTGGACAGCCCTTTGACCAGGTGATTTGTAAGGGGCAGATGGATGTCATGTACCTCTAGCTGTGATACTCTGAAAATGACACATCACCCTCTTCAGCAGCCCAGCTAAGAATGCATAACCTGAATTTAACTATGAGGTACATTATCAAACCCAAAATGATGAACATTCTATTTTTAAAAGGGGTAGGATGGATTCCATTATTTGAAGATGTTAATGTCATGAGAGATAAACTCTGTGGAATGTTCTAGATTAAAGAAGGCTTAGTAGCTGTGCGCGGTAGCGCACACCTGTAATCCCAGTGGCTCAGGAGGCGGAGGCAGGAGGATCACTAGCTCAAGACCAGAGTGAGTCTGCATTAACTTAGTGAGACCCTGTCTCAAAAATTTAAAAAGTAGGCTGGGGGTGCAGCTCAGTGGTCCAGCTCTTACAAAGCATGAAAGTGCGAGTGCGAGGCCCTGGGTTCAACCCCCAGTACCAAAAAAAAAAGAAGGCTCAGGAGACCTAACTACTAAGTCCAACACCTGTCTTTATTCTGTATCTAGTACTCTTGGGGGAAAAAAATGCCACCTAGACGACATCGGTGGGTCAATTGGGAAAGTTGGAATGTGAGTAGGTTGTTGTTGTTGTTAAGTGCCCTCGAGTTGGTATCCGACTCATAGCGACCCTCATAGGGTTTTCAATGGCAGACTGTTCCAGGATTGCCTTGGGAGTGGATTGCCAGGTCCTTCTCCCATTTTTGCGGTGCTGGGAATTGAACTCAGGACCTCAGAGACTGCAGCGCAGTGCTCTACCAAGTGAGCTAAATCCCAGCCCCAAGAGTAGGTAGGTTAGTTAAAAATATTACATAGCTGTTAAATTTACTGAAATTAATAGCTATATTGTGGGCACATAAAGACAGAATATCCCTATTAGAAAATACACACTGAAATATTTAGGAAAAAAGGGCCATGAAGTGTGTAACTTATTCTCAAATATTTGAGAAAAATCGTATGTGTATGTGTTTGTGAGTGTGTGTGTGTGTGTGTGCGTGTGTGAGAGAGAGAGAGAGAGAGAGAGAGAGAGAGAGAGAGGGAGACAAGGGAGATAAAGAAGAAATGGTAAAGCAAATAGGGTAAAAACTGTTAACAAAAGGCAAACCTAGGTAGAGTATTCAAGTCTAGTACTATTATTCTTGCAACTTTTCTGTATGTTTAGAACTACTTCCTAACAAAAGTTTTGTTTTGTTTTTAACCTGGGAAATCTGGGCTTTGTTCGTTTGTTTGTTTGTTTGGGTTTTTTATTCAATCAAGAGAATAAGAGAGACAAAGAGAAGAAAAATGCAGTCTAGAATTCAGTGATACACTACTGTTCATTTGTCACAGTTTCAATGCACTGTTGACCTTAGAATGCATCTCAAGCACGTCATCCCCCCACATACCTTCACAATGTGAATCACGTATTTAGGAGGTTTCATTTAGTGCCAGTTTCTGAAGCAGGTTATTTCTCAACTTTATAAAAATGAACTTACTAAAATGTCCACATTTCCTCGGTAATTAGGATCGAGATTTAATCATCTGGCTCTGAAATGTAGGTATCATAGGGGCAGGAATCTGAGCTATCACATTTTGTATGCACATCCAAGAACTGAGTTAAAAGAAGTTTCAAAGCACCAAAGTCACTTCCATTCTCTACCAGTGTTCACACATTAATTCTCCTGGAAAATCATTTCTCTGGGTTAATAGAATCTTTGAAGCTGAATCAAGTCAATTTCCATTGTCACATTTGTGATGCTTTTGAACTTGGCTCACTGAATTATCCTATTTGATGGCCACCTTGGAGGTGGCTTTGTGGTGATCCTAATAGAACCCATAGCAGCAGCATCCCTGTCTCAGTGTCCCACTCCACCTCATTCATTCTAATTACTTAATGAGAAGCTCAGGGTAATCTCCTCCCTTTCATTACATAGTAGTTAAAATAGATAATAATAGAGGCAATGGGTAGAAAGACATCAAGCAGCCTATTTTTGTAACTAATTAGGGGTGTGTCTTTTACCAGACACAGTTTCCTCATTTGCAAAATGAGGAATTTAGATTATCTCTAGGCATCTGGTATTCAGAATTTGGTTTGCAGACAGATATATATAGAAATTAGGAGTGAGCATTTGTGGTATCTGGACTGTAAGATGCCCCCAATGATTGTCTCCTGGCTGCAAGCATTATGAAGTTTCCACCCACATCAAATAGGGCTAATGTGTCTAACAAATAGGATTTGGCAGAAATAATGAAATACGACTTCTAAGCAGGGCATGGTGGTGACAGCTATAATGCTAGCACTCAGGAGGCTGAGGCAGGAAGAGTACAAGTTCTAGGCCAGCCTGGGCTGCACAGCAAGACGAAAGAGCCTATCTTAAAACACCAAAAACAACAACAACAACAACAACAAAGCTCTGAGGTTAGATAATAAAAGACTGTGACTTTCACCTTGCTGTCTCTTGAATCACTTGTTTTGGAGAAAATCAGCTGCCTTGCTATGAAGACATCCAGACAGCTCTAGTGAGAGATTCATGTGAGTGAAAAGGAACTAAAGCCCCTTGCTAACAGCTAGCACTCATTTGCCAATCATGCAAATGAGCCACCTGGAAACGCAGACCCTAGAGCTCTAGTGAAACCTTCAGATAACTGCAGCCCTGGCTTCTATCAATTAGAATCTCTCAAGAAACTCCAAGAAACTCCCAGAACCACTTAACTAAGCTCCTGAATTTATAGCCCACAGAAATTATGTAAAATATATCGTTGTTTTAATCCAATGAGTTTTGGGGTAGTTAGCTGTGCAAGATACTATTATTAAAACACATTTAAAGAAATTTTAGGGCAATTCAGCCAGGTGTGGTGGCACATACCTGTAATCCCAGTGACTCTGGAGGCAGGGGCAAGGGGATCACAAGTTGGAGACCAGACGCAGTCTGCATAATTTAGGGAGACCCTGTCTCAAAAAGTAAAAAAATGAGCTGGGGGTGCAGCTCAGTGGTACAGCACTTGGAAAGTTTGCAAGCACAAGTCCCTGGGTTCAACCCCCACTACCAAAAAAAAAAAAAATTTAGGGCAATTCAAAGGAGTAATCTTACATTTGTGGAATCTAGTTATAACAGTTGGGTGTTTATATTTTGTAAGCCTTTTTAAAATTGTATATTCCTTGTCAACCAATGTTTATTTTATTATACAAAAGTATATGCTATTGTTGTTGTTGTTTAGGTGTCATCTAGTGGAGTTGACTCATAGTGATCCTCATAGGGTTTTCAGGATTGTTTTGAGAGTAGATTGCCACGTCCTTCTGTTTTTTTGTTTGTTTGTTTGTTTGTTTTTGTTTTGTTTTGTTTTGTTTTTTGCGATGCTGGGGGTGGGACTGAGGCCTCAGAGAGTGCAGATCAGCACTCTACCAACTGAGCTAAACCCCAGCTCCATCAATATATGGTGGACTTAAAATTTAAAAAAAAATAAACAAAACAACTTACTCCACAGAAAGTTTGAATAGTACTGATAAGGATGCATTTTTTTTTTTTCAGTACTAGGAGGTTGAACCCATGGCCTTGCACATGCTAGGCAAGTGCTCTACCACTGAGCCACACCCCCTAGTGCCTTATTTTATTTTTTATTTTGAGACAAGGTCTTGCTAATTTGTACAGGCTGCCTCTGGCCTCAAACTCATGATCCTCCCATCTCAGCCCTTCTGAGTTGCTTGTATTACAGGTGTCAGCCACAACATCCGGCTCCAAATGATGTAATCTTCAGGGAAAGTTGAAAGGGGTTTTGAAATAATCCAATCTAACCATCTCTGTAAGTGATAAACTATCTCTTAACAGTTTCTCAGCAATAAAATTCTGATTCTTGGAAGCATTATTACAATCAATGTTATTAAGTATGCCTTTTATTGAGCATTTGCCAGGCAAATGGACTATCCTAAGTATGTACAACAACACTATGCAGTAGATATTTCTAAGTTTTATAGAGGAGAAAACTAAGCTTGGGCTAAAGTATGAATTTTAACTAATCCAAGTCATCTAATTCTAGACCCATTATCTCTGATTTCATTAGTTTATTATTCCAATAAACTTCATTTTATATAACAAAATGATATATTTTCTCTGACTATTGGGAATTACTTTTTCATTAATTTTAAGAAGAAATGGATGTAATTCAAATCTTAATATAACCAATGAAAAGAAAGTGTTCAAAGCATTTGCCAACATGGAATTCTTTCATTGCATCTAAGATTTTTCTGACAAAATGGGAGGGACTATAATGTACAAAAGTAGTCTTTGGAGATAAATAGACTTGGGTCTAGTGCTAATCAGTCTTCTCTGTAAAGCAGGACTAATAATATCTACCTTAGCATATTATGATGAAAATTACAGATAATTTACATAAAGCAATGGGGACAGTTCCGGGCACTCTCACATGCATGCATACATTCAGTAAATACACACTGAGCATCTCCTATATTCCAGGCAGTGCTTTTGACAATGTAGCTACAGTGGTGAGCAAGACAAAATCTCTGTTACCATGGCATTTATATTCCGGGGGAGGTAACAAAATAAATACGTACACAAATAAGTTGATAAGTTCATTTTTGAGAGTGATAAGTGAAATTAAGAAAACAAAATAGGAAATCTGGGAGTAGTGGCACACAGCTGTAATCCCAGTGACTCAGGAGGCAGAGGCAGAAGGATTATGAGTTCAAGGTCAGAGGAAGCCTGTGTAACTTAGGAAGATGCTGTCTTAAAATGGAAAAATTAAAAAATGGCCTGGGAGTACATCCCAGGGGTAGAGCACTTGCAAAGCATATGGGAGGCCCTGGATTCAACCTTTGAGTACTGAAAAAAAAAAAAAGAAAGAAAGAAAAGAAAAGAAAAGGAAAAGGAAAAGGAAAGGAAAGGAAAGGAAGGAAGGAAGGAAGGAAAAAAGAAAGAAGGAAAGAAAATAGGAGCTAGGTGTGGTAGTGCACACCTGTAATGCCAGCACTCAAGAAGCTGAGGCAGGAGTATTTTGAGTTCAAGGCCAATTTGGGCTACATAGTAAGACCCCAACTCAAAAAATAAAATGAAGAAAAAGAAAAGAAAATAGGGTACTGGAATAGAAAGTAAAGAAGTGCAGAGTGATACCTTCACTTTGAAGGGGAAGAGGGTGCTCAGGGAAAGCCTCAGTGTGGAAGTGGGCTTTGAGCTAAGATCAAAAGACAGGAAGGATCCACCTATATCATACAATCAAATCAGAAGGAACAGGCAAAGTGCAAAGCTCATAAGTCAAGAACAAGCTTGATGAGTGCAAACAACAGCAAGAAGTCCAAAGGAGCTGGAGAAGAAGACCCATGAAGTCAAATTTCATCAGAACTCTTAAACCTTGGGAGAAGCTCAGATTTTGCTCTAGCTGAAACGCTAAGCTTTCAGCATGTTTAAAGCAAATATGACATTTAGGACTCTAGAGAGACCAGGTAGGAGGCTACTGCATAATCCATGTGGACTTGGCCTTTGCAATGGGGATGGAGAAAAGTAGACAGGTTTCAGACATATTTCAGAGGTAACTAAAGTTGAAGGGTTGTGAGAAAACCGAAAGTACTTAGAGAAACTCAGGAGTTGGGTAAAATAAAAAATGTATGGCTATCGCAAGGTCAGCCCAAGGCAAGGAGTCCTCTCAGGACTGACCCCCAACCCCAGTTCTCCTGGGGTTATATAGTTTACAAGGTGGGGGTTGTCAGCTGAAACCACATATGCACAGCCTACACGATCACTTGTAGGTGGGTTAAGCTATTTACCGTGGAAATAGGCAGGGAGCATCTACATGATACAAGAAATTGGGAAGTGGCAAACAGGGTGGAGAATACACTCAATAGATTGAATTTAGCAGTTGTAAGAAATCAGGAAGTGGCTAACAGGGTGGAGAGTAGACAATAAAGTTTAGCAATTGTAAGAAATTGGGAAGTAGCTAACAGAGTGGAGGATTTCATAGAAATAGACAGATAAGAAGCAAGGAGACCGGAGGTGACTTACAGGATGGCATGTATAAATTTTAAACAAGGAAACTTAAGTTCTAGTAATTACATTTTAAGCAAGCATTATGACATCTTAACTTTTGGGTTAAATTTTTTTACAAAAGTGACCTGACCTGAAAGTCACTAAAAATCGTTATTATCACTACTAGTAGGGACATTTAAACCATCTTGGGCATAATGTTTTGTAGAAAAAATGTTACCGTAGTGTTTGTTGCAACACAGTTGGTGGTGTTTGCTGAGGTTTTACTTACTTAATGTGACCAGAGGAAATAAGCTACCGAAAAAATGTTTATTAGAATATGAACAAAATCTTTCCTGAATTATCTGGTGATTGAGGAGATAAGATAGTTGGTTTTAACTGCTGAGCAGTTGGGATCATTAGAGAATGTGAAATCTCTTTCTTTTCTTTCTTTCTTACTTTCTTTCTTTCTCTCCCTTTCTCTTTCTTTCTTTCTTTCTCTTGCAGTACTAGGGTACTGGGGGTTGAACCCAGTAGGATATTCAAGTACTTTACCACTGAGCTGCTACACCCCCAAGTCCCCTTTAATTTTTTTTTATTTTGAAGATAGGGTCTCACTAAGTTGCACAGGTTGCCTCTGGCCTCAAACTCATGATCCTCCTGCCTCAGCCTCCTGAATAGCTGGGATTACAAGCATGTGCCAGGACACCCAGCAGAATGTGAATTTTCTGATTCTACATACCATGACTCATAATGAAATCAAGATGACCAAAGAGCAACAAACCCAGCATGACTGAACCAAGGAATATGTGACAAAGACTGTTAGGGATTTTTAAAAGCACCCCATAAATAGGGTCTCTCTGACCAGCCTGAGGGAGTGACCTCTGGCTGACCCCAGGCCACATTCTACTCACTCCTTTATCCCTCCTCCCATTGAGTGACCAAAGATGGCCTCTCACCAGCCTGACCCTGTCCCAACCACCTCTATTTTGATTGGCTACCCCTAGCCCCCTGATAGGCTCCTAAGTTACCCTACCTAATTGGACCCTTACCCACCTTACCTACCAATCCCCATTGTACCCCAAATTGTACCCATTTAAATAACTGCCCCAACCTGGCAGGTATAACAGTTTACCTGCCACACCTGTCAAGGAATGTGCCCTGATTGGCTGCTCCCAGCTGAAGGAGCCTATATAAACAGGCTCCTGGACCCCACCTTCACCCCTATGTTCTCCACTTGCTATCCAGACCCCATCGTCTTGACCCAGCGCTCCCAAATCCTGTGGAAGACCATCTGGCAAGCCGATGAGTCAAGTCCAGGGGCCCCGAAGCAAGAAGGCTACAAGCAACTCACAAAGAGCCTCCCAATTCCTCCCACCCTTGAGAAGGAGGGAGGTAGAGAAGGGGAACTGCGAGAGAGTCAAGACCACCTGACCTCCAGCCCAGCGGAACAGCTATAGCTTGTAGCTGTAGCTTTAAGAGCAGAGCTGTACCATCAGTGAGCCTGCAGCATTCTATGCTGCTGGCTCTGAGCTGGCACTTAGCAGGGGCTGCTTGCTTATTGCCCCTCACTTGGGGAGCAACCTAATAAAAACTTTCCCATTCTTATTTTTTTAGTAGAAGGTCTCCTGAAGTCCTTCTTTGGCGCCTGTGGCCATCCTAACAACCCGGTCCTCTGTGTCCCTGATACCCATCCAGTGTCGGGGCAAGGCTTTGATCTCAGCTGGGCCTGAGCTGAACCCCGACAAAGGACCAGCTATATAAAAGGAAGAAGCAAAATCTAACTAGAGAATGTTCAGTCTGAGCAAGATGGGGCCTAAGATAAACTATGACACTATAAATACTGAATAAAACATATCCAAAGATCTTTAAATGCAAGGTTGAGCCGCAGGAAAAACAAATATAGAAAACAATGGGTCCAGAAAGAGAGGTCAGAAAAAAACTGCATGGAGCTGATGCTGAGATGCCCTTGGGGAGTTGCTGGCCATGCTGATCTGGCTCTACGCATGGCTAAAAGATGAGGATTGCTGTACATGGGATGTTGAAGGTGAGAAACCTACAAGAAGATGTGATAGCAAAGGGCTATGTCCATAGTCAAAGGGTAGACTGAAAAAAAAAATTCTATCCATAGGCACAGAGAAATGTCAAGAAAATTAGTGATCTCTACCTGGATTCTGGATGCGAGGAAAAAAAGTTTTCCCTGAGAATGTGAAACCTCAAGTCACCACTTGTAAAAGTTCTGAAGCTATGATAGATATGCAGCCCAAGAATGACCCCCACACATACACATACATCTGTCAGTTTGTCATGCTGTGGGGGCTTGCGTGTTGCTGTGATGCTAAAAGCTCTGCCACAGGTATTTCCGGTACCAGCAAGGCCACCCATGATGGATAGGTTTCAGTTGAGTTTCCAGACTAAGACAGACTAGGGAAAAGGACCTGGCAACCCACTCCTGAAACAATTAGTCATTGAAAACCCTATGAATAGCAGAGAAGTACTATCAAATATAGTGCCAGAAAATGAGACCCCCAGGCTGGAAGGCATTCAGGAAATGAATGGGGAAGAGTTACCTCCTCAAAGTAGAGTTGATATTAATGATGGGAATGGAGTAAAGGCCCTGGGACCTCCTTTTGCTGATGTGGCATGACTCAAAATGGGAAGAAACATAGTGTCTGCAACAATGGGCTCAAATATAACAAGATCATATGCATGGCACAGTGCTGGGTAGTGTTTTGTACTGTTGTACTAGGGTTGCTATGAGTCAGACCTGACTTGACAGCACCTAACAACAGGAATGACTACTTCCAGTCCAAGAGATTATAAAGGAAATATACATTGAACCAATGACTCTCCCTATCTCACTAAGAAGAGGCAAACACAAACTTTATCTAAAAGGTATACACTGCAAAATACTTACAGAACATGTATCTGATAAAGGACTTGTATCCTGAATATATAAAGAACTCAAACTCAATAGAAGACTATGTAACTAAAATTGGTAAAAGTTGAATAGATGACTTAAGAAAAGTGTACAAATGGAAGAATACTGATAAAAAGGGAAAAAGAGAAAAGAAACCTACTGATATATACCATGAGAACATATCTCAAAAGCATTGTACTGCAAGAAGCCAGGAACTAAAGACTATACTGTATGATTCCATTCATATGAAGTTCTAGAAAAGGAATGACTATGGTCACTGAAAACGAATGGTTTTTAGAAGCTGAGGAATAAAGTGAGGTTGTTCTATATCCTGACTATGGTCATGGTTACATGACTATGTAAGTTTGCTAAAACTTTAACACTTAAAGTGGGTAAATGTTGGGCTATGAGTGTAGCTCTGTCCTGGAACACTTACTTAGCATGCTCAAGTGTAGGGATGCGGCCTAGAGAAGCAGTTTACCACTTGGAGGTCTGAGATTCGTTCTCAGGGCAGTAACTTCTGCCCTACATCCGGGGATTTTTGGGCTTTGAGCTCACCAAGATGGCTCCAATGTCCAACTCCCCTTCTCAGGCCCCTCAACACCTGATTGGCCACCTCCCAATTACCAAATGACCCGATTAGGCTGTTAAGGGACAACATCTGATTGGTTCCCATTACGATGCCACATTTGCATCTCCTTCGTGACCCAATCAACTGGTAGTATGTGGCAGCCTCTGACTGGTCCCTGAAGGGTATATAAGCATGATGCACTGGGCACTCAGGAGTGCATACCATCAACCAGTCCGACCATCGACCCAGACAAGAGAGCAATAAAGAGCTGTTGAAGAGCACTTGAGCTGCGAGTGTCGTCCTTGAAGCCAGAAGCAAGGAACCGCCATGAATGTAAATCTCTGAGCCTGCCTTTCTCAAGGCTTCTCAGAGTAGCTGTGGGCATAAGCCTTCTTTCCAGGCAGCATGGCTCTTCGGCAGCACTCACCACACAGCAAGTCTTCAGCTGTGGGATTCAGTTCCTGGCCAGAAGTGAGTCCAGCAGCGGTGGGCGTGGCCCAACACTCAAGGCCCTGGGTTTCATCTCTAGCACCACAACAAAAGGGGTGTGATTTTTATCATTTGTAAATTATATCTCAATAAAGCTTATTTTACAAAGCTAGATACAATCTGTCACTGGACAGAACTAGAAATATGGTAATATACAATTTTTCTGTATGTTTTGACCACATAGCTGTCACATATAATGGTTGTGTGATCCTGGACAATTTAACTAACTTGGTCTTGGTCTCTTCAAGTGTAATGTGGGAATAATAACAGACCATTGAAGATTTTTATCAGGATCAAATTAAATAATATATATAGAGAGAACTTTGCGTAGTGTCTGACAATCCAGTCACCAACTCAAGGGGCCTTTATCAGCCTCTTGTCTTTCTCTGACTTACTCAATAGCCTTCTCAACTCACTCAACAACCTTCTCTACTCCCTTAATAACCTTCTCTTAGATCATGCCTTTCCTGGCAGGTTCCCTACAGCCAGCCAGTCGTGGAAGCATCCAGTTTCTTGGATAATTTGATTCCAGAGTGTTAAAACTGCATTTGGGGTTACAATTTAATCTCATATGAGTTTGATTAGTATACCTTGGATGCTGATGAGGTGGCACGTCTAGACCTGCAAGCATGAGGACCTGACGCTAGACTGCATGGAACAAAGCAGACCCAACTGAGCTGACTCCTCGGAGCCATTTCTGGGCCATCTTGGTCTAGTAATAAAGCAGAGTGGCAGCAATAAATGCCAGAGGGCTGACCTACATGTCGCTTCCAGACTCCAAAAATATTTTTGGATACAAGAAGTACAGATTATTTGCCGGGCGCAGTGGCGCATGCCTGTAATCCCAGCGGCTCAGGAGGTGGAGGCGGGAGGATCGCAAGTTCAAGACCAGAGGCAGTCTGCATAATTTAGCGAGACCCTATATCAAAAAGTTAAAAACAAACAAACAAACAAACAAAAAAAAAAAAAAAACAGGCCGGGGGCACAGCTCAGTGTTCTAACACTTGCAGAGCATGCAGGCGCAAGGCCCTGGGTACCGGGGGAAAAAAAAAAAAAAGAAGTACAGTTCACTTTAATCAGGACACACACACACACACACACACATGCTCACAAAAGAGAGGCCAATCCAAATGAAATACTATTTCATTGTTTTGAAGAAACTTTTTTTTTTTTTTTTAAATCTTTTTTGAGACAGGGTCTTGCTAAATTACACAGACTACCTCTGGTCTCGAACTTGTGATCCTCCCGTCTCAGCCTCCCAAGCCACTGGGAATACAGCATACACCACCATGCCCGGCCTAAGAAACTCTTGAAGATTAGAATAGCCACAACTTTGGATTGTTTTGAGTGGCTATTCTGGTCTATAAATGATTCTCTCTCCTTCTCTCTCTCTCCCTCTCTCTCTCTCCGTCTCTCTCTCTCCCTCTCCCCATCTCTCTCTCTGTCTTTTGATCTTCTCCTTTTCTTTTTCCTTTGGTCCAATGAAGAATCCTGACCTTGATTGAAATGGCCATTTTGGTTGAATTCTCATTCCCAGTAAGAACAAGTAAAAAGAGGGAATAAATTCCTGCCACTGCTTCCCACCTGTTTCCATAGCCTGGCACCTACAGAAGGGGACCCAGTGGGAAAGGAGGAGCTGTGTGTGGCCCCAGCAGCCTTTCCAGGCCGAAAGGTAACCCTTTCCAGGCACACCAGGATTCCCCACCACACCGGGAAGGTTTCTCTGCTCCAGGAGCAACAGCTGCAACAGCGACTATTGTGGGAATTAGTGAGGAATAACATTTTCCATGCTGGTTGGCTGCAATCTGAACTTGGTAGTAAGATTCCTATAAGTTAATCAGAACAGCTCTATGTGGACCACATTCCTGGACAGTATTCATGAGACTGAACCGATTCCACTGCTTGCTGCATTCATCTTTGCTACTTGGACATTAGCTTGATGACTTAAGGTTTCACCCTAAATTTATGAATACAGGAGAAGGGTTGGATCTGTGTGTATGGGGTTGATGAAATTTTGCACATTTGTCATCTTTGTTTCATATCTGTCCAACATATTCTGCAGCAAAACCAAGATACATTACAAATTATTTCTTACAATTATAAAAGTGGATTAATAATTCTTACACACTTACATACTATGCAAGGTTGCAGTGAGAAAAATAAAGTACTGAAACCCTACTAATCACATAGTAAATATGGTTGGTATCTGCAGGTTCTGCCCACACAGATTCAACCAACAACAGATCATAAACACTTTTTAACCCAGGCCTGTTCTGAACATGTATTTTTTTCTTGTCATTCTCCCTAACTAATAGAGTATAACAACTACTGATATAGTGTCATACTATATATTTTAAGTAATCAAAAGATAATTTAAAATAGACAGGAGAGCGTGGCATGGTGGCACATATCTGTATTCCCAGCAACTCGGGAGGCAGAGGCAGGAGAATCGCAGGTTTAACACTAGAGGCAGCTTGAGCAACTTGGCGAGACTCTGTTTCAATTCAAAAAATAAAAAAAGGGCAGAGCACTTGCAAAGTGTGCACAAGGCCCTGGGTTCAGCCCCCCAGTACTGCAAAATAAAATAAAATAATAAAATAAAATAAAATAAAATAATAAAACAGGAGGATGTTCATAAGTTATATGCAAATACTATACCATTTTATATAATGAACTTGAGCATCTATGGATTTTGGTATCCAAAAGGAGTCCTGGAACCAATCCCCCATGGATCCTAAGGGGTGACTAATTGGTTGGAATTATTATTTATATGTTTACATTCTTTTTTTTTTGGCAGCACTGGGGGTTGAACCGAGGGCCTCATGCCTGCATACTCTGTAAGTGCTGGACCACTGAGCTGTACCCCCAGCCCATTTTTTTTTTTTTACTTTTTGAGACAGGGTCTCACTAAGTTACGCAGATTGCCTCTGGTCTCAACTTGTGATCCTCCTGTCTCTGGGATTACAGGTGTGTGCCACTGTGCCTGGCATGTTTACATTCTTAGAACTAATTATTAGGGTAAGAAAGAGTCAAAGTGCTAAATTTTTCAAATTCATTTTAAAGGACTGTGATTTTCTTAGGAAAGGTGGAGTCAAGATACCTGGGAATTTTGCCAAGCCTAACATTGGCGATAAATTGTCACATAAAATAACAGAATCAGGGAATTAGGGACCTGGACGGGGAAAGACCAGCATTTTCCTTTTCTAGACAGAGAAAAGGAAACCCAGAGAAAGCAAGCCACCACGGCAAGCCTGACACCATAACAAACAGCTCCGAGTGTCTGTCCAGGGCTCTTGTCCAGAATGCTATGCTGGGAAAAGAAAGACTTAAAAAATATAAAGTACTACAGAAAAACTAAAGAGTCTGCAAACATGAGCACTCCATTTAGGCAAATAATAAAGTCAGGATCTGCTTATCAGCTCCTCTTAATGGAAATGACAAGCCCCACAAGCAAAATGCCTTGTGATACGGAGGATAACAGAAGCAGCTCCCAGATCTCCTGTTATTACTGATGGAATCCTCCCAACTCTTCTACCTTGGAAAAATATTAACGTGTGCAGCCAACAAAGACAAATCTAAAAGAGGCGAAAGCAAGGGCTGCTGCATGTTGCAATGCCGCCCGATATTCAAACGGTACTCTCCTGAGCTGTGTCTAATGTCAGTATCATTTTTTTAAAGAGACATATCGGTTTCAGTCAAGGTTTTTATTTTACTTTCTCCATTTTTCACTGCCTGGGTGAGGGAAAAAGAAAGGAAGAATTACCAGCTACATTACTTTCTAATTTAATGCCCTTGAGTAAGGGCAACGGCGGCCGGGCATGAGAGAGAATCCCGGAGGACAGCAAATGGAGAGCGGTCGTGAGGGTGCGGGCTTCTCTTCCATGAATATGGGTTGCAATGGCTGTCTCTGCATCATCCTCTCAAGGTAATGCCTTGCTTTCCACTGTCATTGTATCTCAGCATCAGATGATTTGAATTCCAGACACATCGGCAGCACACTGAAAGGCCCCTGCCAATTTTTGCAGCTCACTTGGAAAAGAGCATCAAGAAGCATTACTCATTTATATGACCCCCCAGGCCCGTGTAAATTCCACCTGTGGGACTGCCTCCAGGTGCAGCCTTCAGCTTAGCACTCTAATCCTGTAACCTCCTGCCACTAACTCCTTCCTGTAAGCATGTGCTCAAAATCCTGGGACCCGTCCTCCTCCTCGTCCACACTCTGCACCTGTGGAGGAGACCTGGATGCAGAGATCAGCTATTTTTCTTCAATCAGGCCTGTGGTAGAAACCTCAAGGCACTATACCCTGAGTTGTCCCCAGAGCCACTTCTCCTATATTTTCATACAGACGCAGTCTGGTTAAAATTGACATCTGTCTCACAATCATGATGTGGCTGACAATAGCCCATCTCTTGGACTATGAGGAAACCAACTAGCAAGGGTGTTTCTGAGTTATTTTCATGACTTAGGACAAATTTCACAATATAGAATATATGGAGTGAGCTGAGTGAATGAGGTACCTCACACCTGTAATCCCAGTGACTCAGGCAGAGGCAGGAGGATCACAGATTTGAGAACAAAGGAGCCCGGGTAATTTAGTAAGACCCTGCCTCTTGATAAAGAATAAAAAATGGGCTGGGAGTGTAGCCCAGTAACAGAGCACTTGCAAAGTAAGTGTGAGGCCCTAGTTTCAACTCCCAAGTATCACAAAATAAATAAATAAATGAATAAATAAAAATAAAAATATATATAACATATGTAAGCAAAAATTTTGTTTTAAATACGCACATAAACATACATAAACATACATATTTAACTAGAAGAAAATGTACCCTAAATGAACAGTGATTGTTTTATGTTTCTTCTTTACCTTTTTCTATATTTTCTAAAACAAGCGGGCAATACTATTTTAATCAGGAAAACCATACTGTTGATAAAGATAACTTTCCTGGAATCCCAGTGACTCGGGAGGCAGAGGCAGGAGGATTGCAAGTTGAAGACCAGAGGTAGTCTGCATAATTTAGTGAGACCCTGTCTCAAAAAGTGGAAAAAAAAAAAAAAGGCTGGGGGTGAAGCTCAGTGGTCTAGCACTTGCAAAGCATACAAGTGCAAGGCCCTGGGTTCCATCCCCAGCACAGCAAAAATAAATAAATAAATAAAAATTTAAAAAAGTAACTTTCCTCCAAGATGTCTTTAAACAAAAGGACTATTTTCAAAGGTTCACTACCCAGTCAGCTCAGAGCCCCACTCATCAGTGAAGGGCTCCCACCTACTTACCTCTCTCCTCCCTTCCTGGTCCCCTTTCCCTTCTCTATTAATCCCTCTTCTACTTTCAGGTCACTTTTCTTTTAATTTTTTTTTTCTCAAGATTTCACATATGAATGAAAACACTTGATATTTGTCTTTTGGTGTTTGCTTTATTTCGCTTAACAGGATGATCTCTAGTTCCATCCATTTTCCTGCAAATTACATGATTTCATCCTTCTATTAGCTAAATAGGGAGAAAGACCCAGCAACCCACTCCCCAAAATCAATCTGCCATTGAAAACCCTATGAACAAGAGAGAAGCACTGACAATAGTGTTTCTCCTGTTGTACTGAGGGTCGCTATGAGTCGGATACCGACTCGACGGCAACTAACAACAACAACAACAACAACATTAGCTAAATAATAATAATACTTCATCCTTATGTCAATTTTAATGTATTTAATTTTGATAAGCCACATTCTCCACTGATATAATACTGTCAAAATTAATTGTATCTTAAAAAGTAAAGAGTTATTTGGAAATAGATCTGGTAAATTATTTCCACACAGACATGTACTATATTGGTGGGAGGATATTAAAATGTAGAAAGACAGCTTTAGGTTAGTCTTTAATATATTCATAAATTTTCATTGGGGATTGAACACAGGGCCTTAAGCATGTTAGTCAAGTACTCTAACATTGAACTACAATCCAAGCCCCTCAATTGTACATTTTATCCCAGCTATGGCACTTCATAAAAAGCTGGGTTCAGTAGTACACATCTGTAATCCCAGCACTCAGGAGGCTGAGGCAGAAGGATTATGAGTTGAAGGACAGCCTGGGCTACGTAGTGAGACCCTGTCTCAAAAAAAAAAAAAAAAAGAAAAGAAAAGAAAAGAAAAAGAAAAAGAAAGAAAGAAAGAAAATATGCACATGATTAACACCCATGGAATCAACAGTCAAGAAATCAAAAGACACATTGCATTGGGAAAAGCTATTGCAAAAGACCACCTTAAAGTGTTGAAAAGTAAAGATATCACATTGCAAATGAAGGTGCGCCTGATTCATGCCATGGTATTTTCAGTTGCATCATATGTTTGTGAAAACTGGACACTGAATAAGAGAGACAGGAGAAAAATTGATGCTTTTGAATTATGGTGCTGAAGACGGATATTGAGTATACTATGGACTGCCAAAAGAACCAATAGATCCATCCTAGAAGAAGCACAACCAGAGTGCTCCTTGGAAACAAGGATGGTTAAACTGTGTCTTACATATTTTGGACATACGGACCAATCTCTGGAGAAGGACAGAATGTTTTGGAGAGTGGCAGATCAAAGGAAAAAAGGAAACCCTCAACTAGATGGATTGATACAGTAGTCTGCAACAATGGGCTTAAACATAAAAAAGATCACGTGCCTAGCACAGTGTCGGGGAGTGTTTTGTTCTGTTGTACATAGAGTGGTTATGAGTCAGACCTGACTCCACGGCACCTAACAACAACAATGACATTTTATATCCATAGCAACTCTTCAAATTACATGAGCTATCTAGAACCTTACTAGAACCAGAATCAGAGGATCATCAAGAACTTGTTGGAATGCAGAATCTAGCCGAGTGCAGTGGTACATGTATAGTCCCAGCGACTCAGGAGGTGAACGCCGGAAGATCCCAAGTTTGAAGCTAGAAGCAGTCTATACAACTTAGCGAACACTGTCTCAAAATTAAAAAGAAGTAAAAAACGGGCTGTGGATGTAGCTCACTGGTAGAGCCTGTGCAAAGTATGCGGGAGACCCTGGGTTCATACCCTCAGAACTGTAAAAAAAAAAAAAAAAAAAAGCAGACTCTCAGGTCCCAACCCAGAATTGCTGAATCAGATTTTGCATTTTAATAAGATTCCTGGTGCACAAGAAAATTTGAGAATTATTGATTGAAGACACTGAATAGGCCATGATGTTCTTTCAGCAAAAAAACAATTTCCTTTAAGCCCAGGAAGGTGGCACACACTTATAATCCCAGCTACCCAGGAGGCTGAGACAGGAGGATCTCTTAAGCTCACAAATTCCAACTTAGTCTGGGCAATGCAGTGAGACTCTGTCTCAATAAATAAGAAAATTAACATTTCCTTCAAAGGTAATATTATTGTTAATATAGGAAAAAACATAGATTTTGGATCATAGGTGGATTGATTGTGGAAATAACATTTGAATTGTCTGCCTCTCTTATTTGGTGCTTTTATAGTGGAAAAGTTGGGGATCAATGTCAAGAATCTTGACAGTTTGTTTAGCAGCAATAATATATTTTCATAAATATCATAAGATAATTTTTCTTGAAAGGTTTTTCTAAGCCCATCATATGCTTTCAAGGGAATGATATGCATTCACTCTGTGTTACTGTCTAATTTTGCTCATAACATTAATTTTGGAACCATTTCCAATTAGTATTGAAAAACACACTTTAAAGAAGTATTTTCATAATTATACTTCTGACTTGCATTTTAGAATTTATATTTTTATTCATATCATCAGCATGCAAGCATACTCCTTTCTAATCATGTTTTAGCTGCAAGATGCCATCTACTCAATTTTCCCAACCCATATTCAAAAGTGATTAAAATTTTTCTGTTTCATGAATGCCTTTCCAATATACTCCAACATCTGATTGAAACAAAAAAAGTAGTTGTATAATGTCTTGGATGATATAAAAACTCAATGCTGTCAAAATAGATTTTTGATGCATCATTGGATACCAAATTTAAAGATGCAAAACAAAAAGTATAGCATGCCTTCAAAAATTTTTAGGCTCTGTTGTTGCAAGCTATTTATTCTCTACATATTTGTGTGGTATTGCTGTATATAATTTTCTTTAGAAATTTTTGTAAGTAGTCTTCTAAAAATGTGTCTACTGCCAGTAAACCTTCCTTACCTAAGCATCCACAAATGAAATGTTTTCCTTTTGAAAGTCCATAATTCACATGGCTCTTTCTGCTCTATCTGGCTTCCATCAGGGTTTATATAGAAAATAATCCAGAGGAATAGGTAGCATTTCTTACCTTTTCCAAAATTAGTTCATTCATTGCCTCTGCTATAATTTTAAATGTTTTGTTATATATTCCATTCCTTAAAGATGTGCAATCTTATGTGATGTCAATATGCCATTATGTCATAAAATTTTGTATAGTTTCTGCCAAAGAAAGATAATTTGTTTCACCATACTTGTTTTATGGATAATATTTTCTCTTGACATTGCCTGAATCCTGTATTATTTTGCACATGATGTAGTTTCCAATTTTCATATCATTTTTTCTCATTATATACGTTTCAAATCATTATTTCAACTTCAAATTCTTAACATTATTTTCAAACTGCATTTTACTTTCTGTTGTTGTTGTTGTTGTTGCTGTTGTTGTTGTTAGATGCCATCAAGTTGGATATGGCTAACAGTGACCCAATGTACAAAAGAATGAAGCACTCCCTGACACTGTGCCATGCCCACCACTATTGTCAGTGCTTCTCTGCCATTCATAGAGTTATTGATGGCTGATTGTTTCAGGAGTGGGCTGCCGGTTTTACAATGCCGGGGACCGAATCAAAGGCCTCAGAGAGTACAGAGCAGCATTCTACCAACTAAGCTAAACCCCAGCCTCCTGTTTATTAATACTATCTGATAAATACCGGCAATCCTTGCTCACATTTTCATACATCCATTGATGCTTTTCTCCATCCCTGAAGAATTTACAATTTAGAGAAAACACAGAAACTATTAAGATGGACTAGTTTGAGGTGGTTCCTCATTAGTAAGATTATGAATAAATAATTTCTGAAAAGTTCCTACCTGTACTGTTGTTGTTGCTAGGTGCCATCCAGTCGGTATCTCACTCATAGTGACCCTACGTACAACAGGCCAACAGGCGTAACAGAATTGTTACTGCTTCTCTACTATTCATGGGGTTTTCAATGGCTGATTGTGCTTTGGGAGTGGATTTCTGGGTCCTTCTCCCAAGCCTACAGCACCTGGTATTCCCAGGCAGTCTCCCATCCCAGTACTAACCAAGCCCAACCCTGCTTAGCTTCTGAGATCTGATGGTATGGCTGCATGCCTACCTGTACTAATGGTAGTTAAATTTGATAAATATAAATTTGATGAGAAATTAAATTTCTGAGATAATTTTTAATTAATTTTTTGAGACAAGGACCCTAAATGTAGTCCAAGATGGCCTTGATCCTCCTGCCTCAGCCTCCTGATTGCTGGGATTGTAGGCAGGAACTCTTTGTGAATAAATTTCAGCTAGTGTTCCATTGCTAAGTATCCAACTTACACTGCCAGGCACTTAGACAAGAAAAAGTCCAATTTACTATTTTCTTTTCCTTCTCTGCTTTTTCTCAAGCTATGCTTGATGTAAGTATTGACAGTAAACCCACATCCTAATCCAGAATTCTTTGGTCCCATTGTTACCTACAGTCTCCCAAAATGCATTCAATGGCCTGGTTGATTTTCTTTCATTTCCTTCCCTGTTTTCTGATTCTGAAATTAATTTTTTAAAATTCCTGAGTGTCTAAGCAAAAAAGCCAGTAGTATTTTATCTGAGAATTTACATGTATATAACATAAAAGTATACAATTAATGAGTAGATAAATATTACTGACTATTAGTATTTTTACTAAAGGGATATCTCCAACAAGCAATTTCTAATATGTAATTACCAGATAATTAAGGAGAAATTTCTAATTTATACTCAATGTAACTTATTTTGTGGATTATTAGATGCTGATTCACATAATGATGAAAGTTCTTATAGATTTCAATTAAGAATTCGGCAATACCTGTTAGGTGCAGTGACAAACAGCAGGGGAAATGAAATCCAGTAGAGGTGTATGAAATACTCAACTTAGTGCAATAGCAATAACAAGAACTTAAAAAAATCTGGTATATATACTTAACCTATTATCATATGAATTAGAAAAGTGGTTTCTTGTTTAGAAGTAGAATTTATTTTTAGATGATATCAGATCTGTTGTTGGTTTTGATTGACTCATTTTCCCCTTGCAAAGAGAAGCACAACAAAATACACTAGACCTCTGAAAACAAGACACTGCACTGCCATCTGCTGGGAAGTTGTGAAAAACACTCACACCCACACCCACAACATCCATCCTTTCAATAAGCAGAGCAATAACAAATGTAACAAATGTACAAGATTCTCAGAATGATAAAGGTGAACTGAGCCCTCTTAGATGAGAAGACCTTGTGTGGTGTCTAAACCTGGATAATCCTATTTGGCTGCCCCAATCCTAATTCCACCTAGACTTAACTTTCACTGCTTTCAATTTTCTGCTGAAGCGGGAAGTTTCTCACTGTAATAACATTTATGGGGCTGAATCTGGTGTTGTTCACACAAAATGGACTGGAAAACAGGGGAGGGAGACATAATCTACAACTCAACTTCTACAGAAGGGCTGCAAACTCTAGCAGGTTACACTGGGAACTCAAGATTTTATCACCTGTCCCTAGACAGAGTACAGAGACGTCTCCTGGGGCTAAATCTATTGACTCTGCAGAAAGTGGGAAAAGAGAAAGAGTTGATCCCAGGCAATTCTTGAAACGAAAAATCTCATTAAAATTAGGGAACTTAAATTCAGCATGTAACTCTATCAAAATCCTATAACAAATCCCACTATACTGTATGCAATTTTTTAAAAAAAATCATAAGTATACCCCACAAGTAATTATTGACATATGCTAACCATAAAGTTTTTGTATATTGTTTAAGGAGCTGAAAATGTTAACAACCAGGTTTTAATAATTGCACACTGTATATATGAACTGAATTATCAGTCTTTACCCTATAAAAAGGGCTGGGATTTAGCTCAGTTGGTAGAGCGCCGCTCTGCAGTCTCTTAAGGTCCCAGTTTCAATTCCCAGCACTGCAAAAATGGGAGAAGGACATGGCAATCCACTTCCAAGACAATCTCAAAACAATGAACCATTGAAAACCCTATGAGGGTCCCTATGAGTCAGACATGACCCAAGGGCACATAACAACCAACCAACCCTATAAGAAAAAATTAGAGAGCTATTGGTTAAGCCACCAAGCTTCCTAAATAAAGTAATTTAAAGTGGAGGAGGACAGGGGCCTTTACACATATTAGTTATAATGCTTCCATGCAAACTTACAAGCTGTTACTGAAAAGGTGGCATGACCTTGGTATACTTTACTTAGAAATAATTTTCATGGATTTATTAATATTTTCTATTTCCAGAGGCAGGTGAATTGTTTGATGGCAAGGTAATAAGAAATTCCCATTACACAACCCCAGGTACTTGAAGTAAATCCTGAGTGAGTCTATGTTTCTTGAGACCCAAACAGCAAACTTAATATTACCAGTAACTACTACAGGGCCCAATGTGACTGGCACCTCAAACAGTTTGTTGTTAGGTCATGTTAAGTAGGGTCTGACTCATAGTGACCCTATCTACAATAGAATAAAACACTACCTAACACTGTGCCCTGCACATGACCTTTTTCATATTTAAGCCCTTTATGGCACATAAAAAACATTACCCACAAAGTGCTGTGTTGAGCACTGAGGTTGTAGAATGGAGCCTGGGGAAGGCTTCCAAAGGGAGACGATAATTGAGTTAGGTCAAGAGAAGGAGGCAGGATGGTAGCAGGCAGAGACAAAGAGGAAAGCCATCCCCAAAAGTGGGAGGCCAATGAGGAGCATCCACAGGCCTCAGAGATAGGAAAGAATGTCAGAACAGGAGGATCACATGGTCCACAGAGGAGCAGAGGAGAAGGGAAGCAGTGGAGGAAGGGCAAGCCAAGCTACTCTCCCTTTTGACTTTTTATTGACATTGCATATGTGCATGTACATGGTATGATCAAAAATATAGTGACTTTAAATTTTTGAAAATGTATTATAGTAAAGGACACGTTGCCTTCCATAATGATGATGCTCTGTGCCACACATGGCTCTGGTACACCAATTTCCATCAAACTAAAGCATTATAGCGTGTCCTCATCCATCTTATTCACGAGATCATGCCCTGTGCAACTTCTGGCTCTTCCCCAACATCAAAATGACCATGAAAGGTGAACGTTTTGAATCAATTCAGGACACGACAGTACAACTAAAGACACTCATGAATGAGGACTTTCAGAACTGCTTCAGAAAGTGGCAAGAATGATGGGATAAGTATGTTTGAAGCCAGGGGGAGTTTTCTGAAGAGGATTAATGGCAATGTGTTTTACAGTAACAAATGTTATTTATGCGTTCACTGTATCTTTTGATTACACCTTGTGTGTGTATGTATATAAGTGTGTAGCTTGATGATTACCTGCTTTCTTGACTCCTAACAATGTAGATTAGTTTTTACTCCTAGTGTCTTAAAAAGAAGCTGGGAAAAGGAGAGCTGTGGAATATAGCTGTAGTGGTCAAGTCAATGGAAAGGGGCCTTGAGGCTAAGGGAAGTTTAATTTGTTTTGGCCTAGGGGAGTCAGATCACAGAAAGACACCAAATATAAGAGGAAGAGGGGAAATTGATGGAGTACATGCTAACGGACATGAAGGGGACAGGCTCAAGGCCAGGGATGCAGTTGATATTAAGAACAGAGAGGAGGAGGCACAGTGGCACACACTTGTAATCCCAGTGATGCAGAAGGCAGAGGCAGGAGGATAGAGATTTGGAGACCAGAGGCAGCCTATGCAATTTAGCCAGCCTGTGTCTCAAAATAAAAAGATAAAAAAAGAGGCTATTGGTGAACTCAGTATGGAAGCACCCTGTAGGGAGAAATTGAGAGGAAATTGGCAAAAACCCCAAAACTGGAAAAACGGCAAAATCTAGGGAAAATGAAAGTAACTTGGTAGGATGTTTGTACAAAACCCTTCACAAATCCCCCGAATCTGATTGGACAATTGGACTCAAAGCTGATTGGCTCAGGCCATATTGTGGACAAGCTATATAAGGAGCTCCACTGCAGCAGCTCCATTTTTCCCCTTTTTTGCCCAGACCTTCAACCACCAACAAGGAAAGACCTTTTTTTGCTTGAACCTTCAGTGAGGAAAGAATGCTGTCCCCGCAGTGACTATCAACAATGAAAGAACTTGCTTTCCTCCAAGACCACCAACATGGAAGCATCTGCCTGTGAGACTGTATAAGAGCTGCTAGCATTTAAAACTGTACACTTTGGGTTTTCTCCTGGCCCTGATAAAGGGCAGAGAAATAAAGAGCTATGTTTGTCCCTGCAAGGCAAAGGCGCCCAAAGCTTTTCCTTTCTCCCATCTCCGCCAGCCTCCCGAGGGCCACAGGAGTCCATGCCCCTTACCTGAGGGTTCCAAGTGAATTGTGTTTAGTATCTGCGTGTGTGGCGGTGCCACCCGTCCGAACATCTGGGCCAGACCGGGAGGCGTGAGCCCCTTGGTACCCTGGGTTCAATCCCTCAGAACTGTCCGTCTGCCCTAAAATAAGAAGAGGACTGGGGATGTAATTCAGTGATACAGTGCTTGTCTAGCATGGATGAGGCCCTGGGTTCATTGCCCAGCACTGGGAAAAAAAAAAAAGTAAACCCAATAAAGATGTTACCAGTGCTAAATGCTTAGGGTTGTTAGAGCAATTAAGTGAATTCATTTATTTGAAACATAAGATGAGTTCTGTACATATGCTATGCTGTAAGACAGTATCTTGTTGTTAGGTCCCACAGAGTCAGGTCCAACTCACAGAGACAACAGAACGAAACACTCCCCAACACTGTGCCATGCTTGGCACTATTGTCAGTGCTTCTCTGTTATTTCAATGGCTGATTGTTTTGGGGAGTGGGCCACCAGCTCTTTCTCCCAAGCCGGCAGCACCTGGTTTTCCCAGGTAGTCTCCCATCCAAGGACTAACCAGGCCCGACCCCGCTTAGCTTCCGAGATCCGATGAGATCAGACACCAGGGTGGTATGGCTGTGGACACAGAACTCATAGGAGGTGCTAAGTAAGCCTTGGTGGTGGTGATGATGATGATGGTGATGATGTTGATGGTGATGATGCTGATGGTGATGATGCTGTTGTTCATTAGGGAAGAGGAGAAATGGAGCCCACAGGTAGGCAAGGGTCAGGAATGAGATAAGGAGACAGGAAGAAGACCCAGGAGATGGCACACACCTGGAGAGATGGAGGAATAAGAAAAAAATCACGATGGGTGGGATCGGGGTGGAGTAGAGAAAATGTTTACATAAGTGAGACAGGGGAAGGAGCAGCAGCCATGCTGCCCTTAGCCCCCAGCAAGAGACCCACCTTTCCGGGAGCCTGGTTCCACCCCTGCTTTGGACCCACTCTACTCACTAGGTAGGACCTCGGGGGCCGCGGGACGTGCTCACTCAGGCTGTGTGCCTCCTTCTGTCTGATTAGACTGGAAATCCTTGTTCGAAGGGCAGGAACTCCACAGCCCAGATCCGCCCTCTTCCAGTCACATCTGCCCAGGAACAGACGGCCCCCTACATGAGCAAACCCTAGCCCCAGAGGTGGGTGTGGACAGGGCTTTAAAGTGGGGCGTCAGTGTCCCTTCGTCTGCTTTGGAGTCCCCTCAGAGTGCTGGCTGGAGCTGGTGGAAAGAACCCATGGGAGGTGTCCCTGGGGGCAGGAGGGCGGTCCTTCCCCTTCCCTGGATGTCCTCTGGTAATTCCTGCTACTTTCATGCTTGACCGCAAGGTGGCGCCCCCTCCCTGCCAATGTCTCCGTTGGACCCCCAGTCCTGAAAGTTCTTTGTCGGCCCAGTTGAGTCTCCAAAAAGGACCAGTCTTTTCTCTTTCTCTTTTCTTTTCCCTTTTCTTTTTTCTTCTTTCTTTTCTCTTCTCTTCTCTTCCTTTTCTTTTCTTTTCTTTTTTTGCGCATACTGGGAGTTGAACCCAGGGCCTCTCACTTGCATGCTTTGCAAGTGCTGGACCACTGAGCTGCACCCCCAGCCCTTTATTTTTTTATTTTTTTATTTTTGAGACAGGGTCTCGCTAAATTACGCAGACTGCCTCTTGTCTCGAACTTGCAATTCTCCTGCCTCTGCCTCCCTGCGCCCGGCTAGGGCCAAAGTCAACCTCAATCCTCTTTGGTGGCACTCAGGGAAAAGGGGAAATGAAGGCGGAGCCAACCGGGGTCCAGGCAATCGGATTTCCCAGGAGCCGGGTTTCAGCCAAGCAATCCGCGCGCCAGGGGGTCGGCGCCGCGCGCACCAGGACCCCGCCCCAGCCTCGGGAGTCCTTCTGAGAGCCCCTTCAAGGGAATGCGGAGGGGTACCTCGCCCGCCCCAAAGAGCAGCTCCACGCTCCGGCTTTTTGCAGGGCGCGGGGCATCGCAGTTCGCTCAGTCCGGGGCGAAGGGGAGGAACGGCGGAGGAACGGGAAGGCACAGCGGGTGCAGAGAGGAGGGGGCTGGCTTGATGCTTGGGAGGGACCCGAGGAAAGGGACAGTGACAGTAGGAGGTGACCCCGAAGAAGGACCCAAACCTGCGCGATTCTCCCCGCCCTAGCACGGACTCCAGGTTCGCCTCTGAGGCACCTCTCCAGGACCTCGTCAGGTCCCAGGGCTCGGGGCTTCGCCCCGTGGCTGCCCCAGGATCCTCCCAGCCCAAGAGGAAACCCCCAGATCTGGAGAGAGCGTCCCGCAGAGCAGCAAAGGAGTTGCACTCCTACTCTGCAAGTAGAAAGATAATGGACTTAGTGCCTTCTTTTGTGCCCCTGTCTCACCCTTCCAGGTGCTGGGATTACAGGCCTGCTGGACTTGATACTAACTTGAAACAACTGTACTACCCACATAAATAGAAGACAGTGTTTTATTTGCCTACATTTACCCATGTAAGAACAGTGTAGGGGCTGAGGGTGTGGCTCGTTGGTCGAAGGCATGCCAGAGGCCAACAACAACAACAACAACAACAACAACAAAAACACCCGGAGACTCGCCATCCCAGGTGAGGTGGGACAGCGAGGAAAGCGCAGGCTGAGGCACTGACAGCCGGAGCTCAGTCTTTTGCCTTTGTGTTCTGACCGTCCTGGTTCTGACTCTATCACTAATAGATTTCCCACTGGGAAGTACGGAGCTCCATACCTCCCCCGTGGTGGAGCTCCAGCGCCTGAGGAATCTGAGGAGATGGCAGTGTAATTTTTCTGCTGTTGTTTAAAAGTAGTTCTCTTTCTTTGCCGGGTGTGGTGGCGCACGCCTGTAATTCCAGCGACTCAGGAAGCAGAGGCAGGAGGATCGCAAGTTTGAGACAAGAAGCAGTCTGCGTAATTTAGCGAGACCCTGTCTCAAAAAGTAAAAAAAAAAAAAAAAAAAAAAAAAAAAAAAAAAAAAAAAAAAAAAAAAAATGGGCTTAGGGTGCAGCTCAGAGGTCCAGCACTTGCAAAGCATGCTAAAGCCAGGCCCTGGGTTCAACCCCCAGTACGACAAACAAACAAATAAATAAAATAGTTCTCTTTCAACGGAAATTTTGCCAGGTGGAGGATGAGCAAAACCTATAAAGTTGTCCATTGGATTTAACAATGTTGACAGATATTTTGAAATACCATATTTGCTTCCAAATTTTACACACATGGTCTTCAGAATTGTCTCTCTCTTTCTGGGAAATAAAGCATTACAGATAGAAAGCCCCCAACTTCAAGCACCTCTGTCTGCCACCATTATCCCTAGAGGAAATCACTTTAATAGAGTTTGTGATTGACTCCCATCTATAGTGTTCTTTTCTGTGTAGATGTGAAACCAATTGACATATATCATATGGCTGTGTTTTGATTTTCACAATGGGCATCATATTTTGTATGTCCTTTCCAGAGGTGCTTCTTTATAAAAACTGTACATCTTTATGGAATTCACATTAGTGATTAAATACATGTATACAATGTGTATTAAATCAGGTAACAAGCATCTCTATCCCTACAACTATTAGTCATTTTTATGTGTTCACAATTTTGTGCCCCTCTTTTCTAGTCATTTTGAAGTATATCATAGGTTGTTTTTGCCCAAAACTTACCTTGCTATGCTAAAGAAAGCCAAATGGGATTCTTCTGGCCTTAACTGTGGTTTTGGTGTTCTTTATTGAGTTTCTTTCTGTCCCCCTTTCCAGTATTTAGTGACCACTAGGTAGAGCACTGCGCTGCAGTCTCTGAGGTCCCGAGTTCAATTCCCAGCACCACAATAAATGGGAGAAGGACCTGGCAATCCACTCCCAAGGCAATCCTGAAACAGTCAGCCATTGAAAACCCTACGAGGGTCGCTATGAGTCGGATACCGACTCGTCGGCACCTCACAACAACAACAACAATTCCATTCATCTACAAGATTGACTTATTGGTTTCCTCAAATGAGTCAATGCGTGAGAACATGTGACGTTTGTCTTTCTGTGTGTGGATTGTTTCACTCAACATAATGCTCTCCAGTTCCATCCCTGTTGCTGCAAACGACATGATTACATTACTTTTTATGGCTGAATGGTATTCCATTGCATAAATATGCCATATTTTCTTTATCCTTTCATCCACTGAAGGGCTTCTGGTTTGATTCTATATTTTAGCTATTGTGAATAATGCTGCAATAAACATGGAAGTGGAAGTCTTTTGGTTTTTATTGTTTTGTTTTTGTTTGTTTAGTATAATGATTTTGTCTCCTTTGGGTATATACCCAATAGTGGAATTTTTAGTTTTTTGAGGAATCTCCATATTATTTTCCATAGTAGCTGTTCTAATTTACATTCTCACCAATAATGTATAAGAGTTCTCTTTTCTCTACATCCTCACCAGCATTTATTATTTCTTGTCTTTTTGATGTTAGCCATTTTAACTCAGATGAAAATATATGTTATTGTGATTTTTATTTGCGTTTCTTGGAGGTGTTTTTTTTTTTTTTTTCTTTCAGTACTGGGGGATTGAACCCAGGGCCTTGAACATGCTAGGCAAGTGCTCTACCGCTGAGCTACACCCCACTCCCCCTGCCCTTTTATTTTGAAACAGGGTCTCACTGAGTTACAAAGACTGCCTCTAGTCTCAAACTTGAGATCCTCCTGCGTCAGCCTCCTGAGCTCTGGGGTTTACAGGCTTGGGCCACGGCACCTGGCTTGGAGGTGCTTCCTAATGAGCCCTGGGCTTTTTTGCTTTTCTGGATATCTATGCCCTAAGTTTTCCAAAGCTAAAAGGGGAAGGGACCGACCTTGTTCTTATAACAAGAAGGACTATTTTTTTTCCATTGTTGTTGCTCCCTTAATGCAATCTGAATCATATAAAACCTGGAATTGAGTTCATATTGCCTGTGTCTTTTGTCCATAGCACAGATATATTTTGCAGGGTGTTGTACAACTCAGAACAACCTAGAAAGGACCCATTTCATCCTCTTTTAAAAAAGAAATAGGATCAGAGAAGTTTCTTGCTCTAGGTTACAAATCAGTCAATGGAAAACAGGAATACACATTCAATCATTCACTAATTCATTTATTTAACAAATACAGAATGTCTCAGTGTGTCAGAGGCACAGATACCTCGAACATGTCAGGGAATTAAAAAGGATGTTCCTATCTCTTTGCATTGATATTCTACTGGGCAGAAATGTACAATAAACTAAAAATATAATAAGCCGCTTAATATTGGAAGAGGTAAGTGCTATGGAGACAAGAAAAAGTAGACCAAGTTGAGAGTGTGTGGGGCTGGAGGGAGAGGCAGATGGCAGAACTATATAGCAAGGGCAAGGTTGTTCTCATGGAGATGATGAGATTTGAGCAAAGACTTTAGGAAGTAAGGAAGAGAGAAGATCCCAGGCAGAAAGCACAGTTAGAACAAAGGCCCTCAGCAGGAATTTGCAGGCAAATCACAGGAACAGCAAGGAGACCCATGTGGCTGGAGTGGAGTGAGCCAGGATCAAGGAAGTAACTGAGGGTCCAGTTCTTTGTACACCACGATTCGGATTCCAGCGTGTATTCTGAGCGAAGTGAATCCTTTCAGGGCTCAATAGACAAATGACTTGATCTCACTGGGGGTCTAGAAGGATCAGTTTGGCTGCAGTGTTGAGATGAGGCCACCACAGGACAAAGTACAAAAAAGGGAAACAGGAGGCTGGTGTAGCAAGTTCTATCAGATGTCCTCAGGCTAAGCAGAGAAATGTTACCAAGTACCATGGTACCTGCTGTTCCTCAGCCAACGGCGCTCGCTCTCTATGGCCATCTTCAGGTCTGTGCTCAAAAAGCCTTTTGGTCACAGACACCTCTCAACCAGCCTGTGTAAAATGGCGGCATCATGGCTCTATTTCATTCATACACTGATTTGTCTGCATAGCATTTATCACCATCTAGCATGTCTTCTTCTTTTCTCAATTATCTGCCTCTTCCAACTAGGGTGAAATCTCCATATTGACAAAGACTTTGTTTTCTTCACTTCTGCGCCTAGGATAGTACCTGACCCATAGCATCAGCTCAAAAGAGATGCATTAACCACCAACATGAATGAATGGATCCTGTTTTCTCTGTTCGTTATTTATTGCTGCATAACAACCCCCCTCTCAAAATGTGTAGCTTGAAAAAACAAACACAGTTTTGGAGGGCGGGGAAGCCATGAGTACCCTTGCTGGGTGGTTCTGACTCAGGATCTCTTGGGAGGTTGCTGACAAGCGGTCAGCAGAGCTGGAGTCACCTGGAGGCTTGACGGGGCTGCAAGACCCGCTTCCAAGGAGGGCCACTCATGTGACATGGGTTTTGTCTGACGGCCTCTGTTCTCTGCCTCTTGGGCTGTCTGTGTGTCCTTACACACAGCAGCTGTCTTCCCTCACAGTGAGTTTTCCAGGATGAGAGTGGGGGTGGGCAATAGCTTTGATAACCACACCTGCCATGTTCAATGGTCACACAGACTAAGTTTGAATGGGAACCTGTGGATGAGAATTATCCAAGGGCATAAAAACTAAGAAGCAGTGACCATTGGGGCCTCCTGACCTGACCACCACAGCCTCCTTTTATCAAGACCTTTTTCTTTCCAGCACCAGCTTTCAATCTGTGGCACACGGGTTATAAGCTGATGGCCCACAGCTGGATTCAGGGTACATATGTTTTTTGCTTATTTGTTTAATTGGCATGTGTCTGGTTGTTTGTGTCAACACTTAAGGGAAAAGGCAGGGCAACCGTTGTGATGATGGCTAGGTAGGGAAGGGCTGGGACTGGGATGGCAGCTGGGCAGATGGAAGGAGGAAGCTTTGGTGAATCTGGAGGGAAAGTTGGAAGGGCGTCCCTGCCCAGAGCAGAGGGCTGGGCAGAGGGAGCACAGTGGAGGAAAGGGCAGAATTTCAAAGGCAGGAAGAAAGGATGCAGAGTAGCTCCCTGAGCGGAACTAGGGAAGGCGGGGTGCTGTATGATTGCAAGAGAGTTTAATCTGCCGTTCCTGTGCTTGAGGCAGAGAGAAGCACCAGGAAGACAGGGTTCATTCTGCCTTCTGGTGGCTTGTGCTCTAACACACAGACAGGTCAGCTCACCTGCAAGGCTGAGTGACAGGAATCCCCTACCAGAGCTGCACGTTCATGTGGTTCGATGCCAGAGGAAGGGGTCTGAAGTGAGTTCAGGCTCTGATTCTAGGTGAGTGCAAGGCCTCAGAAGGAGACACCCAGCAGCCTGCAAAAGCTAAGGGCAAGCTCAGAAGTAGGAAGTGAATACACAAAGCTTTGTGAATACATGAGTCAGGGAAAGGGAGAGTTGCTTGAGGAGGAAAGAGGAGCCAAAGACCCAGCCTGGATCCCACAGAGAACCAGAGGCTAAAGGCAAGACTGGCTAATGGCTTAGGGCCTGGAGCCAAGCAGCTTGGACCTGAGCACTGGTTCTGCCCCTTGTTGCCATTTGCTCTGGGCCTGTATTACCTTCTCTTGATACCTCTATCTGTTAAATAGGTCTTGTTGTTACTGTATCTGTGGCAAAGGTGTCATAAAGTGAAATATGGGGCACTTTGCTTGGTACATAGTAAGGGTTCCATCAGTCAGTGTTCATTAGCTTTGGGTGCAGTAGGAGGACAAAAGTGCCCTAGGACAGGCTTTAAGCAGCACTATTAGTATTGTAACATCACAGAAGTACTAGGAAAAGAGGGTTTTTGTTTTTGCTTTTTTTTTTTTTTTTTTTTTTTTTTTTTTTTTTCTGTGCTGGGGGTTGAACCCAGAGCCTCACGCTTGCATGCTTTGCAAGTGCTGAACCACTGAGCTGCACCCTCAGCCCATTTTTTTACTTTTTTTTTTTTTTTTTCCTTTTTGAGACAAGGTCTCGTTAAGTTACGCAGACTGCCTCTAGGAACTTGCAATCCTAGGAAGGCAGGGTTTTAAGGTGAATGGCATCTAGGCCCAAAAGGGCATTATTTTATTAATTCTCATGCAACTCTGAGAGGGACTGTTTTTGGCTTAAATGTCCAAATGAAGAAACTAGGGCTCATGGATAGGAAGTGACCAACATGAGGTCGCTCCATCAGACAGCTGCAGTGAATCTAGACTTGTGCTGTTCTGCAACCCAGGTACCCACCCTGCCCTTCAGGAGCCTTCAGGAAACACAAAGAGGATGATGAGCAGGGTGGAGTCACTCGAATTCCAGGGGTGAGGGGCTGCAGCCAGGTCTGTGGGGCAGAGTCCAAAGAGGAGGAAGGGGTACAGGAGTGAAGCCCACTTGTCTGAGAACTTTGGCCAAGATGAACTGAGCAGGAGGCAACACCTTAGGGGCAGGAGACAGTCCCCTGGGCGTTATGTGGTGCAAGGATATGGGACTTGGTTCCAAGCCCGGAGGAAATGGTGAAGGAGAGGCTATGGAATGTAGCTGATAGAGAAAAGTTCTTTGGAGCATCAGAAATGTTGAAATCAGGTCACAGCTGAAGGAAATGTTTTGAACAAAAGAAAGAGAATGGCCTAGAATAATCTAGAACTGGCACAATAGTGTTTGTTTCAGTGACAGCTAAACACAGGAGGAGAGACAGGAGACTTTTGTGTGATGAAGGGAGAGAAGCAACAAACAATAAAAGTTGGGAGCTGAGGCCATCAGAGTTCTATACTCTCTTGGCTTCCTTTTTTTTTATCGAGAACTACGTGACCTTTTTTGCATGACTGATGGCCGGCAATTAACCATAATAGGTTACAGACCACCTGCCAGCTGCAGCCTTTGACTGGCATCAGCCGTGGCCTTCAGCTGACTGAGATAAAATTTTTCCCCTTAAGACAGTCTTACAAGTGTTATTGGCATTTTCATAGGCTGGTTGTTTGATAAATTTATTGTCGCTCTCATCGTGTCCCAGAGTTCTTTAGGCAGCCTCTAAAAGCCTGCCTACAAAATCATTAAAGCCTTCTTGTGTTCCCTGAGTAATCTTAGTTAAGGGGGCGAGGACAGACCCTTTGGCAGGTAGCGCTCCCCAAGCACCAAGAGCAGCGGCGGCAGTTTGAGATAGGAGGCCAATGGGGAATCTTTTTTGTCGTTGCTCGGAAGTATATTTTCCTTGGCCACTGAGTTTGTCAAAGGTCCAATTAGCGGAGTCGGCATTTTTAGAATTATTAGTGGCCGTAGTTTGGCAGCGGTCCAAAAAGTCAGCTCTCCAAGAGAGGTACTGGCCCCCGAGAGAGGACCGCCTGTACCACTTTAACCCATTCAGAGGGGAGCAAATGGCCACCTCCCGAGACAGATTCTAAGAGGGAGTGGGTGAAAGGGGCATTAGGCCCGTAATTTTTAACTGCAGAATTTAGTTCTTTTATAGTTTTAAATTTTAATCGGCGAAACTCGGTAGTTTCAGTAGTTGTTTCAGCGGCGGCCCCTTCGGGCGGGTCATCGGTTTCACTTCATTTTCTCCCGATTTGGCATCTTCACCGTCTGAATCAGGGAGGGGCGGGAGCTCAGGGGCTGAGGGCTGACTGGAAGAAGGGGCAATATTATCTCTGTTCCCTGAACGAGTGACCACCGGGAAAGTTAATAATTTGTGGCGGTGGCCCAAGGGAGGTTTATGACTAGGGCCGGAGTCTTTGTAGGACCGAATGGCCCCGGAACTCTGAGACTCAGAGAGGACAGTTTTTTAAGAGTGTTTTGGAGAGAGGCCAGCTCAGAAGAGAGTTGTTTATATTCTTTTTGGAGTTGTAAAACATCCTTTAACTGAGCCACCTGTTGAGCTAAATCTTTTTTTGCTTGTAAAAGCAAGGGCGTCGACAAAGGGGGAGCTGCGAGGGAAGGCACACAGAATTGAGGCGCATAAGGAGGGGGTCCCTGAGGAGCCATAACGAAAGGGGGCCAGTCGGGGTTATGATAACGGGCCGCCTCTTCCTCAAGGGTGGTCTCGTCACCAGGATCTAAAGGTTTCTCGGGAGGTTTTGAAAAAATGGGAAAGTTGAAGTGTTGATCCGCCGGGG